>JBCNJP010004453.1:0-26358 GCA_039602395.1 Deinandra increscens subsp. villosa
CGGATCAATATATACCACCACCTACTTCAATCCCTTCTCCGTCCACTATACCCACATCTAGTACCACCACTTCAACAAGTTTGCCTGAATCAAACCCATCCAGTTTTGCATCTTATTCGGGCATTCCATCCTTTGCCCAATTTTACCCATCTTATGGGCAATCATCTCAACAAAATCAACAACCATTATTTCAGCAAACCCCACCTATAACCCATACCACCTCAAACCCTCCACCAGTTTTTACAACTCCGGGACCCCAACAACAAGGTCAACTAAGATTTCAACAACATACACATATACCGTTTGTGGAGGGACAATATGGGGGATATGGTGATGGTTATGAAGGCAGGTATGAAGATTATGAAGAGGGATATGAAGTGGAGGGCAATGTAAATCAAGGATTCACTCAAGAAGAATTTGCATTTCAACAAAGACCACCGGTCGGTCAATTTCAACAAAGGTATATGAGACCCCCGGTTATGCCAAGACAGCAGCCACCTCCAGCCCAAAGGCAAGCACCTCAACAAAGGGCGCCACCACAGAATCATCAAGGTCCTCCACAAGGCCCACCGCCACCGCAAGGGCCACCGCAAGGAGTACCAATTGCAGTTCCAAGAAGGCATAACCGTGATGCGGATAGAGGAATTGAATCACATTTCAGACCCATCATAACAAACAACCCATCACCGGTGGTAATTCCTCAAAATCGGGAAGGTCGAACATTTGAGGTAAGGACCAATTCATTACAAAGTCTACCCAAGTTTCATGGGTTGGCAACGGAGGAGCCTTACTTTCACCTTGAGGCATATGATTCTATATGCAACACCATTGGAGGGCAAGGTTTTTCGCCCGACGCAGTCAAGTTGGTGTTGTTTCAATTTTCACTTGAGGATAAAGCCAAGAGATGGTTTCACACATTGCCATCCGCATCCATTTATACATGGGCTGCAATGCAACAAAGGTTTTTGGATGAGTTCTACACAAATCAGAAGACAAGCGATGCTAGAAGGAACTTGAGAAATTTCCAACAACAACAAGGTGAGCTTTTTCATGAGGCATTTGAGAGATTCAACTTGATGTTGAAGAACTGCCCGCACCATGGGATTGATCTATGGGATTTGCTAAATGCATTCCATGAGGGGTTGACACCCGAGGATGCTAGAGATTTAATGTCCATCTCCAATGGCACGTTTGGTACGAATTATGAGCAAGATGATTGGGCATATTTAGAACAGATGGCGGTAACATCAAAGAGGAAGGCACAATCTTCTAGGAGAACAAGGCACGCCATTGGTAGACAACATGTGCAAGCCGTAGCTGATAATGGTGTTCAAGCTTCAACTCAACCATATGAGGTATGTGCAAGTTGTAATGAATTAGGCCATGCTACTAATCAATGTCCAGGTTTGCAGGAACAGTTTGAAGAGGTCAATCAAGTTCAGGGACAAAGCGGGGGTGGTAGGAACTACAACATGAACTCAAACACCTACCACCCGGGGTTAAGGAATCATCCAAATTTTCGCTATGGTAATCCTGCCAATCAAGCCAACCCTAATTTTCAAGGATCTAATCAGCAACCATATCAACCTCGACAACAACAATTTGCGAATTCAAGTGGTAGTGAAGTTATGGATATGCTCAAGATGATGCAACAAGAGATGCACAAGAGAAACCAGATGGATGATGCACGTATACAACAAGATGAGGTAAGAGATAAGGCCATTCATTCATTTGACCACCCAAATGGGTCAACTTGCTACCGAGGTGGCTGATTTGAAGAAAAACAAGGGCCAACTCCCAAGTGACACAGTGGTGAATCCGAAAAATACAAAGCAAGTGCATATTAACATGGTAAGTGTCGTTCCTAATATTAAATTTAATGAAACATGTCTAACCTCTCCTTGTCAAGTTGTTGCAGGTATAGGTGAGCCTATCAAAGAAAAAAGAGACGAGGAGTCAGGAGCACCAATTGTGCCAATTCGAGTTGGAAAGCTGAAAATTCCTCGAGCCTTATTGGATTATGGAGCAACTATGAGTGTGTTACCAGGTAGTCTGTATGATCTATATGACTTCGGTCCTTTGCATGTGATAGATAGTGTGGTGAGTTTAGCAGATGAGACTTGGAAGAAGCCACGCGGAGTGGTCAAGGATGTTATGATTCAATTGGGCGAATTCCAATATCTGGTGGACTTTTTAGTGTTGGATTATGCTTCCACAAAGGCTCCGGCACAACAAAAAGTGATTCTAGGTCGCCCGTTCCTACACACGGCCAACGCTCAAATCAATTGTCGGGACGATATCATCACAATGACCCTAGAGAATCGTAAGCTATTTTTCAATGCCTGGACCAAATCTATCACCTATGAGTCTGCTGCAAGGGTTGGTGAATCATGTGTTTTTGATACGGGTGTTCTTCCACACATTATGGGTGTATGTGAGGGTGCATGGTATGATGAGGCTACTGCGAGTGCAACAGAAGGTAAACCACCAGATCTTCGAAGCTCCGGGAGTAATGTACTCAATGTTGATCCTCGTGGGTATAAAAATTACACTCATTTCAGTACATACAACAAGTTTGCACCCCACCAAATGGAAAAGCACACTGGAGAAGATGGCAGGGGCTACATTTTCAAACCACCATAACTGAGAGTTGGCATGGTCTGGCTGAAGACTAGTAAACTTAGCGCTGCCCGGGAGGCAACCCGAGGGCCGTTGTAACACTTAAGTGTGGGGAGGATGTGGCAGAAAGTTGGAGAATCAAGAGCATCATATGTATCCATCGCCACCAGGTCCATGTATTCATTCCCTACTCTTTTTATGTTGCTTGGCTTTGGACTGTCTTTTCTTTTCTTTAAGTTCTTTTTTATTTTTAGTTTTGTTTGGAATAAATCCGGTTGGAGGTAGCATTTAATTTAGCTTCTCATAAAAATATGAAATTTCACTCCTTGCAAAACCTCTAAAACCATACATTGGGGACAATGTATCCCAAGTGTGGGGATGGGGGAAATTTTTAAAATTTTTTGTGTTACGTGTTCCTGACCCCGGTGATTGAAACAAGTGCAAGTTGGTTAGAGGCCCGATTGGTGGGAGTTGAAAGTGTTGGTTCCTTGACATGGTCATAATTCCCTTTATTTGCTCAATATTGCCTAGCAAGTTTGATAGAATTTTTAATCAAAGGTAGCATGCTTCCGGTATAATAATTCATGCAACAAACCGGTAACCCATTTTCCACAATTAGTGAGTTTTGTGCCTTACACTCTTGCTTATCATATATATATTTATTCATTGAGTGTGGCTATGTGTTTATTACTTTAGAACTTGTGCAACTGTTGCGTTCTGAGATCTTGGCTATGATATGCATGTGAAAATGATTTAGGCATTCAGGTGAAGCCTCGTCTCGATGTGCGTGAGTGTGGGATTTGGGGGTTGGGACCTCATACATTACATATATGAGCTTGGTAAAAGTGAGGGGCGGGGGTTTGGGTCCATTAGAAGCCATGTTGTGCTTATTGCCTATTGATTGATCACCCGAGCCTTCTCCACTCATCTTATTACCCCTAGTGGTCGATTCGGCTTATAGTTGTTTGCTGTTTGTAGATAGAAGTTGAATAAGGTAGTTTGGTGAAGCTGCGATATTCTGTTATGTAATCTAAGCGTTAGACGCTTTTTACATCTCTGTTTAAAAAAAATGAAAAAAAGAGAAAGAGGAAAAAGAAAAGAGAAAGAAAAATGATGAAAAAAAATTGCAAAATATGAGATCAGTGATTGAAGTATTGAGCAACCAAAAAGAATGTGAAGTTATTGTTTAGCATAGATATGTCATTATTAGTCGTTTGCTTCTGTATGTAATAAATAAGCCGGATTGAATCACTTGAGCCACTTCAAATATTCCCATTCCACACCCTACGCCTAGCCCCGTTACAACCCATTATAAGACCTTTTGATTTGCATGCATGCTATAGCAATTTAGATGGAGGTTCGAGAGTTGTACAAGCTTATGATAGTAAAACAACACATTAGCCAATTGAGTGCTTACTAGCTCATTACGCTAGCCTTCAAATGTTAACCGAGAGGAGCGTTTATTGTGAGGGGTTTGTTGTGTGCATAAAAGACCGAGAGCATGTTAGGTTTGGTTAAAATTCTTGTAGTTTGATTGTTGCATTTTGCTTAACTAGTGCATTGATGCATTTTGGGAATGGGGTATGACTTGGAACCTTAACTGAAAACTAGGTTTGACTGGATTGATTGGATGATTGACAACGAAATGGTGTTGAGTTGCTTGGGGTCAAGCAACGGGTAAGTGTGGGGATGTGACGGTTGCACCGTTAACTAGTGATTATGAAGTGATAAATGTGTAAATTTATATGCTTAGTTAGGTTTTAATTTCATGATATTGAATGACTATGAGAAGTTGAGGTTTTGTAGGTAAACCACGGAGATTGGTCATGCTTTGGAAGAAGAGTTAATGAAGTGGAAGTGAAGGCATTGGATGATAGCATGATAGAGGATGAAAATACGTGAACGTGGGCGAAAACGGCGATGAAAACGGAGTTGAAACGAGAAAGTTATGAAGAAAACAGTGATGTTTGGGCAGAATTTGAGATTCGTAGGCTGACAGTGAATTTTGTAGCCTACGAATCTGTCAGGTCTGAAATGATGATATTTTGGGCAGAAAAT
Organism: Deinandra increscens subsp. villosa; assembly: GCA_039602395.1. Lineage (NCBI taxonomy): Eukaryota > Viridiplantae > Streptophyta > Magnoliopsida > Asterales > Asteraceae > Deinandra > Deinandra increscens. The sequence goes on from JBCNJP010004453.1 coordinate 4,678, forward strand.
TCCAGATTCGTAGGCTGACAGAGATTTCGTAGCTTACGAATGCTGCCAGCGCTGGAAATCGTAAATAAGGGTTTTTTGGGGACTTTTGAGATACCAATCAGTTGGAAACTCCTAGGCAGACGAAGAGGGGACGAACCAGGGTTCCTTGGGGACGATTTTTGGAGAGAAAAACAAGGGAGAAAATCAATTCTAACATCACAATCATCAAGGAATCATTGAAGAATCATCCATGGAGCATCAAATCATCAAGTTTGCAATCAACTTCACCATGAGAGGCTAAATTTCCTTGTGATTCCTTCTAGACGTAGGGTTTGTTTCTTGACATTATACTTTTGGTTTTCTTTATTTTTGGGATAGCAATCTAAGCGTTCGACGCTTTTTGCTATGATGTGTGTTTGAATGATTGTAACAATTCGGTATTTGCTTTAATCTTTATCTTGAACCATCAGTTCTTGGTGCCGTTGGCAATCGGGATTAATTGGGTAGGGATTTGGGTTGGCTTATATTGAATGATCATCGAGTGACGACCTCGTATTCTCATAATCCGAGTACTTAGTCCTCTTTTATCACTTTCACTCATGTACACATGAACCATGTCTATGTGGTTCATCCCAATTGAAAACCTTAGTGTAGTGTTAACTTACAACTCGAAGTCTAGAAGGATCACATTTTCTCATACTTGTCGTTTCATAACATTTCAATCGTTAATTTAGTTTCAAATTGGTGTTAGTAGTTTAATCAAGAAATCCCATCATCAAATTCACAATTTCATTGGTTTGATTTCATTGTCTGCTTAGATATTAGTTACAATTTAACACACTTCCACAATCTCCCTGTGTTCGACACCCGCTTACCACTATCTAATTAGTGTAATTGGGATTATCTTTGCGTGGGACTTCGACCTCACGTCAAGTACTATCTGTCACAACCTTGGTTGGTACTCAGTTTAGTATGTAGATGTCATATCTAACTACTTCTACCCAAAAATCCTTTGGCATCTTTGTTGCCTTTAACATACTACGAGGAGTGGACATTAACGTTCTGTTTCTTCGTTCAATGACTCCATTTTGTTGTAGTGAGTATAGAGTAGTGAGTTGTCTAGCTATCCCATTGTCTTTACATTACTTGGTGAATTCATGAGATGTGAATTCCACTCCTCTATATGTCCTAAGCATTTTCATCTTCGTTCCTACTTCGTTTTCCACCATAACTTTGAATTCCTTGAAAGTCTCAAAAGCCTCGTCTTTGTATTTAAGGAAATACACCCACATATAGCTTGTATAGGCGTCTACTATGAGGAATATGTACTCTTTCCTGAGGTTGTTGCTGGTGATATAGGATTATGTAGATCTCTATAAATTAGGTCTAAAGTTTCATCATATTTGAGCTCAGCCTTTTGTGGGATTGGAGCGCTAGTGTGCTTTCATAATAAGCATGCCTTCTTAGACTTGTGTTATGTGAATGATTTGTGGTATCGCTTGTATCAATACCTTTTGAGTCATCGTCTTAATCGAATCAAAGTTTAGATGTCCCAATTATGCATGCCACAACCATGTCTGATCTTCCAAACTTGAAAGTAGACATGTTGGTGAACCAATCTTTAGGTTAATGTTGTAGAGTCGGTTTTCTTGATCGTTTGACCTTTAGTAGGACTTCCCTACTTGGGTCGTAGAGAGATAGAGTATCATCCTCCATGATGACTTTGCAATTGCTCTCAGTCAATTGACGTAAACTTATGATATTGCTTCTTAGGCTAGGGATATAGTAAACTTGAGTTGTGACTCGTTCTTCTTGGTTTTTGCATTATAGCATTGTAGATCATTTGCCTTTGATAGTTACACCTGATCCATCTCCAAAACAAACACTTCCTTAGACCTTCTCGTCTAAGTCATTAAAATGTTTTCGAGTACTAGTCTTGTGGTTACTTGCATCATTGTCTAAGTACCACATACTCTCGTTGGTGGATGTGTAATTCTTGGGATGAACTTTCTTTCTTATTAAGGAAAACTTCCTCGTCTTCTGTAAATTTTTCATCGGGAGCCATCAACAGCGTTTGTTCCATATTCTTTTCGACAAGATTGGATTGCTTGGTTGTCTAATTTTTTTAACGGCAATCCTTAGCCTAGTTTCCTAATATATTGTAATTGTAACAATTTCATTTACTTAGGTCTTTCTTAGACATGTTTCTTCTATTGTAATTATTCTTTTGTGACTTCTAGGATGAACTCTTTTTTTTGTCATTTTGTTTAAACTTATTGTTCTTCTTCCGATTTTGTGATGGCTTATATCTTCTTGATCCATTATTTCCAGATCCTTTTCCATGATTGGAGATTGTCTTAACGCACGAGTAGGAGTTTGTCATGACTTTCTGCAAGTCTTCCTTTCTTCAGTTTGAATCTTTCTTTGAAAGCCTTCTGTTAGAGCATATTCCTATGCCACGATGTGTCTCGTGTATTGTATCTATGTAATGAGAGCAATTGTGTGAGTCTTGTTAGGTAACTGAGCGTACCACATGGTCCGCCGGACCAGTTGGTGCAGCGTACCAGTTGGTACGCTGGGTGGTACGCCAGCTAGTCTAAGTTACCTATAAATAGGTAGCATGTGTAGAGAGCATGAAGATTGATAGAGAACTTCAAGTCATATTCTACATTTCTGTGTGTGGGTTTCTGTGTGTATGCTCTCAAGGTTTCATCAATACAAATCTCATTTGTATTTACTTTTGATCTCGTTTCATCTCATTATCACGTGATTAGCAAACGATCCATCGCTCCATGGTTTTACAAGTGGTATCAGAGCTATCTGGTTCCATTTGCTGATCATATTCTGTGATTTTGGAGATTTTTAGAGAGAAAAAGTGGGTTTTGAAGCATTTTTCATCAAATTCTTCCAATTCCGGGTGTTTCCAAGGTTAAAAATGATTTTCGAGCATTCCTGGTAAGTTTTCGCATCTGTGTGAAGCAAATTTAAGTTCAAATTTGTCAAAGTTTGCGAAATCAGTCGAAATCTGCATGAAAAACGACTGATCCGCCGGATGAAAAATCTGGTCCGCCGACTGGTCCGCTAAGCAATCTTCATCAGCTGGTCCGTGGCGGTTATAGCGTATCAGTGTGATCCGCTGAAAAATCTGGTCCGCCGTACCAGTTTTGGTCCGCCGGATCAATCTGATCCGCTAGTACAATTTGGTCCGCTGGTTATAAATCTGATCCGCAGGTATAATCTGGTCCGCTGAGATTGATCTGGTCCGCTTTTGGTCCGCAAATACAAATTTGGTCCGCTGATTTTGGTTTGGTCCGCTGATTTTGGTTTGGTCCGCTGGCAGAAAAGTGTTCATCACTAAAACTGACGTAACTTGAGAACCGTTAAGAGTTACGGAACCCAATACCAGCCAAAACGTTCGTATCAACGAGATCTAGGACTTGTACCATCCTACGGCCAGTACGTCCATTTTTGAGCCCCTAAATCCACTTGGAAAGCCTCCGTTTTTGAGTTTGAAGTTTTTGAGGTATCATATTTCGGAAAATATGTCGGATTTTCAAGCGTTTTCCGCGATTCAAAACACGATGCAAGCTATCATTAACTATGATAATGAAATAGGAACAAGTCAGAAAGTTCCGAAATTGCTCAGATTGGAAGATTATCATAGTTGGGTGAAGCGGTTCAATGCATATGTTGGTGCAAATGATGTTGATTTTTGGATATCTTACAATAATCTATATGAGTATCCAACAGGACAAAATGGAAGGCCAGTTTTACAACAAAGTCTTACTGGTGAGCAAAAGAAGGCATATCAAGCAGAACAAAAAGCTTATGGTGCTTTAACGATGGCATTACCTTCCGACTTATTACATCAATTTTCTGCGTATACTTCTGCAAAAGAATTGTGGGATGCAATTCAAAAACGATGTGAGGGTAATGATCAATTCAAGAAAAGCAAACAAAAGGTTCTAAGAAAAGAGTTCGACAATTTCAAGCATTATCCAGATGAGAATATTTCAAAGCTTATCACTAGGTTTTCACATTTGTTAAGTGAAATGGCTTTGGTTGGCATCAAAAAGGAAGAAGCAGATCTGAAAGAGAAGATACTAGAGGCATTACCTGGAAAATGGGAGAATTATGTAATGATGATTACTCATGATAAAGAATTTTCAGGGCTGTCATTCATCAATTTGATTGAGCAGATACAAGCAAGAGATATGGAGTTGAGTGTCAACAAATCCATGCCTGCACAAGTACAGAATCCAGCTGCATATCGTGGTGAAAATGATTCTACCATAAATGCTAAAAAGACAAACATTTACAGTGAAGGTCCTAGCACTGCATTTCTTGCTGGAAAAACTGAGAGTTATGGTGATTCTCCAGGTTGTACTTTTACAAGTCCAAACCGATCATCAAAGTCTACAATTCCTGATAAGGCATCTGAGGATCTAGCTTCATTGTTATCTGCATTTATATCATCGTCAAATGGTTCAATTTTTGGGAAACTTGGAGAAGTTGATTTGGTTGCAGGGCTGTCATTCATCAACATTGATTTGATTGTTCTCTACACATTCTCTGATGAAATTATATCGCGTACGATGTGCTTGCTTTTTCATGAAATACCGGGTTCTTCATCAGTGCAATTGTTGAGATGTTATTCGTCATGAGTGTGATTTTCTCTTCCTTCCATCCCGTTAATTCCTTGAGTAATCTTTATAATCAAAGTGCTTGACAGTAGCTGATGTGGCTGCTATGAACTCTGAATCACATGATGAGAGTGCCACGGTTTTTTGCTTCTGAGTACACCAAGTCATGGGAGAGTTAACAAAGTAGAAAACATATCCTAGTGTGCCCTTTCTTTTCTATGTGTTGACACCATAACTACTGTCAATATATAGCATATTATCTTGCAACTTCAAGTCTTCTTGTAGTGCAACTTCAAGATTTCTTGTAGGTTATTCCATGATCTTTAGCTTCTTTGATGTAGCGCAATATTTGTTTGAAAACTCTTCATATGATGTTTCTTTGGTTCTTGCATGAAACGATTGAGTAGATAACAGAATAACTAAGGTCTGGTCTTGTATGCAATAAGTAACTTAAAATCTAATTATGCCTCTGTATTCAGTTGGGTTCACCGGGTCTCTGCCTTCTATCCTTGTGAGTTTAGTTTCTGGATCCATAGAAATATTTATTTCATTGTAATTAAGCATATTTACATCTTTTAGGATCTTGTTGATGTATCATGTTTGCTTGATAGACAATTCCCCCCCCCCCCCCCTATTTGGGTGACTTCTATACCCAGATAGTATGTTATGAGTCCTAAGTCACTCATCTCAAAATCCTTTTCCATTTGTGACTTGAAATGATTGATCTTCTTCTTCTATGTTCCAGTGACTATGAGTTCATGTAAATAGATTTCAACTAGTATAGTTCTTCTTCTAAAGCTTTAGTGTCTTCCGAGTATGATCCAGTTTGATATTCCATGCACGTGATGCGTGCTTCAAACCATACATTGCTATAGAGAGCTTGTATACACTCTTCTCTGTTTCTGGTTTCGCAAACCCTTCTGGTTGTGATACATAGACTTTTTCCTTTAATTCTTTGTGTAAGAATGCAGATTTTACATCCAGATGATGTACTTCCCATCCATTGTAAGCAGTAAGTTCTAGAAATAAGACGAACAATCTCTATTCGTGCTAGAAGTATAAAGACTTTGTTAAAGTCTATTACTTATCCTTGCAGATAGCCTTTTGCTACTAAGCGAGCCTTATGCTTTATAATTTCCCCGTTTGCATCTCACTTTCTCTTGAATGCCCATGTTAAGCCAATTGCTTTATCACTGTTGGGTAAGTTGGTTTATGTATTGTTCTTGTTAATGGATTATAACTCTAACCTCATTGCTTCAATCCATTTCTTACTTTTACCAGCTTCTTTTTAATTTATGGTTCTTCTTCCACTAGATATAACCCTTGTGTATCCATAATTGGAGCCCGTTTTTGTGATTTCTGCCAAATCTCTAAGGCCTTGTAATGGTGAGTGATCATAAGGTCTTGTCGAGCTTCTATCGTAACTGTATGACGTAACTTGAGATGAGTTAGGCTCATAGGTATACGTATGTGGAGTATGTAAATTCTTCGAGTGATTCAGAGGAGATTGATGTTGATCGTCCTCATGTATACCCTCATCTTCATTTTCTTCTTCTGAGTTGGATGATTCTTCTCTTGGAATGGCTCTAGTGATCTCTATCTACTTTTTTGGTTTTATAAAGTCAGTCAATTATGGATTTCCATTGTCTATATCATCCAGATACTCTGTCCAGTTTCACGTTTCATCTTTCTTGAACTTTACGTCTCTACTAGCACAAATTTTGTTATTGAAGAGGACAAACAACTTGTATGCCTTTGATCCCTCTTCGGATCCTAAGTAAACCATTTGAGTACTTCAATAATATATCTTCTTTAGATGAGGAAGGGTTAACTTGGCGTATGCTATACAACCAAAAATCCTTAAATGATCCATTTTGGGTTTTCTACCATTTAAGGCTTCATAAGGAGTACTATCTGTCACAACCTTGGTTGGTACTCAGTTTAGTATGTAGATGTCATATCTAACTACTTCTACCCAAAAATCCTTTGGCATCTTTGTTGCCTTTAACATACTACGAGGAGTGGACATTAACGTTCTGTTTCTTCGTTCAATGACTCCATTTTGTTGTAGTGAGTATAGAGTAGTGAGTTGTCTAGCTATCCCATTGTCTTTACATTACTTGGTGAATTCATGAGATGTGAATTCCACTCCTCTATATGTCCTAAGCATTTTCATCTTCGTTCCTACTTCGTTTTCCACCATAACTTTGAATTCCTTGAAAGTCTCAAAAGCCTCGTCTTTGTATTTAAGGAAATACACCCACATATAGCTTGTATAGGCGTCTACTATGAGGAATATGTACTCTTTCCTGAGGTTGTTGCTGGTGATATAGGATTATGTAGATCTCTATAAATTAGGTCTAAAGTTTCATCATATTTGAGCTCAGCCTTTTGTGGGATTGGAGCGCTAGTGTGCTTTCATAATAAGCATGCCTTCTTAGACTTGTGTTATGTGAATGATTTGTGGTATCGCTTGTATCAATACCTTTTGAGTCATCGTCTTAATCGAATCAAAGTTTAGATGTCCCAATTATGCATGCCACAACCATGTCTGATCTTCCAAACTTGAAAGTAGACATGTTGGTGAACCAATCTTTAGGTTAATGTTGTAGAGTCGGTTTTCTTGATCGTTTGACCTTTAGTAGGACTTCCCTACTTGGGTCGTAGTGAGATAGAGTATCATCCTCCATGATGACTTTGCAATTGCTCTCAGTCAATTGACGTAAACTTATGATATTGCTTCTTAGGCTAGGGATATAGTAAACTTGAGTTGTGACTCGTTCTTCTTGGTTTTTGCATTATAGCATTGTAGATCATTTGCCTTTGATAGTTACACCTGATCCATCTCCAAAACAAACACTTCCTTAGACCTTCTCGTCTAAGTCATTAAAATGTTTTCGAGTACTAGTCTTGTGGTTACTTGCATCATTGTCTAAGTACCACATACTCTCGTTGGTGGATGTGTAATTCTTGGGATGAACTTTCTTTCTTATTAAGGAAAACTTCCTCGTCTTCTGTAAATTTTTCATCGGGAGCCATCAACAGCGTTTGTTCCATATTCTTTTCGACAAGATTGGATTGCTTGGTTGTCTAATTTTTTTAACGGCAATCCTTAGCCTAGTTTCCTAATATATTGCAATTGTAACAATTTCATTTACTTAGGTCTTTCTTAGACATGTTTCTTCTATTGTAATTATTCTTTTGTGACTTCTAGGATGAACTCTTTTTTTTGTCATTTTGTTTAAACTTATTGTTCTTCTTCCGATTTTGTGATGGCTTATATCTTCTTGATCCATTATTTCCAGATCCTTTTCCATGATTGGAGATTGTCTTAACGCACGAGTAGGAGTTTGTCATGACTTTCTGCAAGTCTTCCTTTCTTCAGTTTGAATCTTTCTTTGAAAGCCTTCTGTTAGAGCATATTCCTATGCCACGATGTGTCTCGTGTATTGTATCTATGTAATGAGAGCAATTGTGTGAGTCTTGTTAGGCAACTGAGCGTACCACATGGTCCGCCGGACCAGTTGGTGCAGCGTACCAGTTGGTACGCTGGGTGGTACGCCAGCTAGTCTAAGTTACCTATAAATAGGTAGCTTGTGTAGAGAGCATGAAGCACTGATAGAGAACTTCAAGTCATATTCTACATTTCTGTGTGTGTGTTTCTGTGTGTATGCTCTCAAGGTTTCATCAATACAAATCTCATTTGTATTTACTTTTGATCTCGTTTCATCTCATTATCACGTGATTAGCAAACGATCCATCGCTCCATGGTTTTACAAGTGGTATCAGAGCTATCTGGTTCCATTTGCTGATCATATTCTGTGATTTTGGAGATTTTTAGAGAGAAAAAGTGGGTTTTGAAGCATTTTTCATCAAATTCTTCCAATTCCGGGTGTTTCCAAGGTTAAAAATGATTTTCGAGCATTCCTGGTAAGTTTTCGCATCTGTGTGAAGCAAATTTAAGTTCAAATTTGTCAAAATTTGCGAAATCAGTCGAAATCTGCATGAAAAACGACTGATCCGCCGGATGAACAATCTGGTCCGCCGACTGGTCCGCTAAGCAATCTTCATCAGCTGGTCCGTGGCGGTTATAGCGTATCAGTGTGATCCGCTGAAAAATCTGGTCCGCCGTACCAGTTTTTGGTCCGCCGGATCAATCTGATCCGCTAGTACAATTTGGTCCGCTGGTTATAAATCTGATCCGCAGGTATAATCTGGTCCGCTGAGATTGATCTGGTCCGCTTTTGGTCCGCAAATACAAATCTGGTCCGCTGATTTTGGTTTGGTCCGCTGGCAGAAAAGTGTTCATCACTAAAACTGACGTAACTTGAGAACCGTTAAGAGTTACGGAACCCAATACCAGCCAAAACGTTCGTATCGACGAGATCTAGGACTTGTACCAGCCTACGGCCAGTACGTCCATTTTTGAGCCCCTAAATCCACTTGGAAAGCCTCCGTTTTTGAGTTTGAAGTTTTTGAGGTGTCATATTTCGGAAAATATGTCGGATTTTCAAGCGTTTTCCGCGATTCAAAACACGATGCAAGCTATCATTAACTATGATAATGAAATAGGAACAAGTCAGAAAGTTCCGAAATTGCTCAGATTGGAAGATTATCATAGTTGGGTGAAGCGATTCAATGCATATGTTGGTGCAAATGATGTTGATTTTTGGATATCTTACAATAATCTATATGAGTATCCAACAGGACAAAATGGAAGGCCAGTTTTGCAACAAAGTCTTACTGGTGAGCAAAAGAAGGCATATCAAGCAGAACAAAAAGCTTATGGTGCTTTAACGATGGCATTACCTTCCGACTTATTACATCAATTTTCTGCGTATACTTCTGCAAAAGAATTGTGGGATGCAATTCAAAAACGATGTGAGGGTAATGATCAATTCAAGAAAAGCAAACAAAAGGTTCTAAGAAAAGAGTTCGACAATTTCAAGCATTATCCAGATGAGAATATTTCAAAGCTTATCACTAGGTTTTCACATTTGTTAAGTGAAATGGCTTTGGTTGGCATCAAAAAGGAAGAAGCTGATCTGAAAGAGAAGATACTAGAGGCATTACCTGAAAAATGGGAGAATTATGTAATGATGATTACTCATGATAAAGAATTTTCAGGGTTGTCATTCATCAATTTGATTGAGCAGATACAAGCAAGAGATATGGAGTTGAGTGTCAACAAATCCATGCCTGCACAAGTACAGAATCCAGCTGCATATCGTGGTGAAAATGATTCTACCATAAATGCTAAAAAGGCAAACATTTACAGTGAAGGTCCTAGTACTGCATTTCTTGCTGGAAAAACTGAGAGTTATGGTGATTCTCCAGGTTGTACTTTTACAAGTCCAAACCGATCATCAAAGTCTACAATTCCTGATAAGGCATCTGAGGATCTAGCTTCATTGTTATCTGCATTTATATCATCGTCAAATGGTTCAATTTTTGGGAAACTTGGAGAAGTTGATTTGGTTGCAAATGACTTAGGTGAGTTGAATGATGATCATTTGAACGAGTTAGATTTACATTGGCAATTTGCTATGATTGTTGAAAGAGGTAGGAGATACATGAAGAAGCATGGTAAACAATCTTTTATTCCAGGAGGAAAACTTGGATTGGATAAATCCAAAGTTAAGTGTTTCAAATGTTCACAAGTTGGACATTTTGCTCGTGAATGTAACAATTCAAAAGTATCTGCATCCTCGTCTTCAACAAACAATTCTAAATCACAAGCTTTGACTTCATACACGGCTGAAGGATATGATTGGGAAAGAGATATAGCAATAATTGAAGAGAGACAGAATCAGATAGCATTAACTGCAACTCTCAATGCAGATGGTTCTACAGATTCTATCTACAAGACATCACCTGCCATGGTGTATAACGCTGATCTAAAACAATATGTTAAATTGTATCCTGATGAATCTGCACTTCTTGCCGAAGTTGGTTGTCACGAATTACATGATTCAGATTCAGACACAAGTTCATATGAAACAGTTGTGGAAGATGGTACTGCAGAAGTGACAAAAGAGTTTCAAGAAAAATATGAATCTTTGTTAGCAGAGAATGGTTTGATCTCTGAAGAACTCAAAGCTGTTAAAGCTGAATTAGAATGTTCACAACAAAGATGTGCTGATTTAGAAAGAGTCAATACAGAACTGGTTCAAAGTGCTGAAAAATGGGAAACTGAAGCAAAGGATGTTATTGGAGATTTTGATAATCTATTCGAGAAATCAACAGCTAGAGTGGAATCTCTTCTGAAATCTAATGTTGAACTTCAAAAGGCTTTTGATGACGTTACTGCTGCTGAAAATGTTCATAAAGCAGTGATTTCTGAATTACAAGATAGAGTTATAGAACTTAAAGAGGAACTTTCAAAGCTTAGAGATGAAAATGTTCAGGTTCGTGAGAAGAATGGAATTTTAACAAAAGATGTTGCTTATTACACAAAGAAGTGGGAAAAAGTTCATGCTGAGTTAATGGAAATTTGTGATACAAAAAGACAACTAAAGTCAGAATACAATGAGTTGTCAGATCAATTTATTGATATTCAAAAAGAATTGATGGATGCTCAAGTCAAGATTTCTGAGTTGAAAATTGAGATTCTTGTTCTTCAAAAACAAGTAAAGAATTCAGCTATGTCTCCTACTTTACTGAATTACATTTACAATCAGGAGAAGAGTGACGATAGTGTGAAATTAGAGGACTTGCATTCTGTTCCAGCTCCGGTGGTTATCTTAAATCCTCCATCTGTGTCATTTGATCCAAGAGCTGAAGTGCAAGATTATTCTCAATTTGCAACACCAACAACGAAGAAGAAAAACAAATCTAAGAAAAAGGAGAAGAAATTGGGTGAAGCTCCAAAGTTTGTTTCAACTTCCAACGTTTTGGCAGAGGAAAAGATTTGTGAGAAAGTTGATTCTGTTTCTTCTTCAGCCCATGAAGAGGAAAAAGATTTGATTAAGAATAACAAATTGAAGGCTATTAAAGCTAAATTTACTAGCGAAGCTAAAGGAAGAAAAGCTCCAGAGTTTTCATTAAATTCTTCAAAAGTCCAGGGATACAAGCATAAAGGTCTTGGTTATGATGCTAAAGAAGAATCAATTCCTCGAACACAACAAGCAAAGAATGTTGCTGGTTCAAATCAAAAGAACAAATTCAAACAGCAGAAGAAACAAACGGTGTTCAAATCAAAGGATGTTGATTACTATTCTGGAGGATCTTCTTATAGTTCTGGTTCTTCTCAACGAAGTCCATCTCCAAGGTATGATACTTCTGATGATTTCTTTGATTCATTTGGTTCAGAAAATATTTTTGGTTATCATGATGTGTTCAAACAGGACAAGAGAAATCTAAAGAATTTTGTTGATAAAAAACAAATTTTTGAATCAAATCTGGGTAGCAGTTCCCTTAATGTTTTTCAAAGGAAGTGTTATGCATGTCGTAAACCAGGGCATCTTGCTGCACAATGTCCTACGAATGCGAGCACTGACGCTTATGTGAACAAAACTGCTAAATATGTGGATTTAAATGGTCATATTTTTGATGAACCACAACCATCGATGTACAAATCAACTAGTAAGCCGTCTTGGGCAAAGACGCAAGTTGATAATTTTGTGGGTTCATTGAAAAGTTTTCAATCGCCACTGATGTGGAAACCACGAGTTGTTTCCTTGGCAAACAAAGACCATGTTGAAGACACCGGGCGACCCGAGGCTGTTGACTCGGGCCGATCCCAAAACCACTAATGTTTTATCTGGTGTCTGCAGGTTTCTTCAAGAAGACCTGTCATGCGTGTGTTGCTGATAGTGAAGAACTTGCCTAATTTAGTGTTTCAATGACATATCATTTTCAAATGTTTTTCAACCGATTTTTCCAAAACTAAAACTGCAAAGTGTCAGTGTTGGTCGATCAATTTTCTTTCTTGTTCATATGTTTACATTTTTGTAGTTGACGTAACTCGCATCAAACCATCTTCATGGATTCAATCATAAGATGGATTTGATTAATGGTATACTCATTAGTATCCTTAGACCTGAGATACATGAGCGACCTCCCCTTTACCAAAGACTGTTCTTTGATTGTAGCTTAACGCTGTCGCGTAACTGCCAGTCATAACGGCTACTTTTGGGAATGGATCTGAAGTTCAGTGGGAGCTGTATGTAGTCGATATGGGATTCTGTACTCTTGCACTAATCATGCAACAGCTAGACATCGTGGCGCCCTCGTTGATTCCAAGTGTAAAGTGTAAGGCCTTACCCAAACCTACTGTGTGTTTGTTTTGGACCACTTCGAATCTATATCGAGAAACATAATGATTGAACATTAGATGAGAATGAATTAAATCCATGTCCATCGTTCAATTGATGTCATATACGGAAGGGATACAATGACTTCGAATTACCACAAGTCTAATATCAGTTGCTTCACAACAGATATGCCTTGGTTGTTGACTTGAAGTGTCATAACTGGTTGGGACAGTCATGTGTAGCTAGAGCACCTCTGTCTGTTTCTTAGATCTTGTCGCGATCAGTCCAAGTGGGAGACTGTTGGATATTATGTGTCCTGACCCGACAAATCTTGAACCCGACCCGGTTACGACCCGTAAGAGTTACACCGGGTGCAACGAACTCTAAACCCGCTTAAGAGTTAACCGGTAAAAGAAACGGAAACGTTTGATTATATATATTATTTATAATAGTTATAAATAATTAATAATCAATAATATTATTATTACCGGCTTAATAATAAAGGGTGAACGATATTTAAATAAAAGTAGTTTTATTTAAATTCACGGTCGAGTTATACGTTAGTGAAATGTTTACTAACGTTAGCTCGTGGGCTCGCGTACGAAAAATGGGCTTTACCATTCGAGACGGGCCGAACATCTAATAAATATTAGATGATTAGGGATTAACCCTACCCACCTAATCACGTTGGACGGCCGCAAGAAAAAGAAAAAGGAGAATGATTTCTCCTCGATTTTCTTCTCGACGCAAACCCCCAGAAGAAAAACGGCAATGCCGTTCCGCGTCGATCGCCGCCACCGCTCCTCCGGTGGCCATCTTCGCACCACCATATCTTGGTGGTGGTTGCAAGTTAGGGTGTTCCGTCAGTCAACGCCCGTAGACCGCCTTACGGTCTACAGATCGCCGCCTCGTACGCCCAGATCCGCTGCTCGGTTCGTCGCCAATCGCCGCCGCAAAACCCGCCGATCACCACCGTGATACTCGACGCGCCGCCGCCGCCGTTCGCCGTCGTCACCGTCGTCACCCGCCACCACTACCGCCGCTCGCCTGCCGTCGCTGGACCGTCGACTGTCGACGCGAGCCCGACGCCTTTCGCCGTGAGCCGTCTCCGGTTGCAATCAGATCTGAATCTGATTGATCTCGTAGTCTCGCGAGACGGGACGTCTGTCAAGACGTACTCTCGCGATGCGTACTGACCACTTGTCATAAACGCCGTCCCGTAGCGGTACGCGACACTGGACCACGAGAATCATCGCGATACGCGACAACCGTTTGAGACCGAAAGTGGTTCGTTCCGTTTCAACCTAGCGCTTCGTTCGTTGAAACTCGGTGTCTCGAACGTTTGTTCAACACCGCCAAGGTATATCTAAACTCACTATTAGTTTAGATTATTTATTTATATATTTCTGTGTTTGCGTGCTCGGTAATCGGATCCTGTTGCGTACTGGTATTTGTGTCATTTGATTAATTAGTTTTAATATATATAATTTGTTATATATATATATATATATACTTTATTCCGCTGCGTTACAGAATTAATTATAAATTAATTCGGTAAACTCTTTTATAAACTATTAATCTATCGGTCACGTAATTTTAAAATATGTCACCGGGCGACCCGAATACCACTGCCAGATCCCAACAGTTATGGGATTTTGAATTTAATCTAACAAAAGGTTGAATCAAATTCAAAGTAGATTAATACCAAACTTGAATGTTTTGAAAATCAATCATTGTCAAAACATGTCATAATCAAAATCCAAAGAAAGCAATTTGTTCATCCTGGAAAACAGCCAGGGAAAACCAAACAAAATCAGTTGTTTTAAAATTGCCAAGAATTTTTTTAAATCAAAACTCAGGACACGAACTTTATTTGTGCGACAATCGCAAGGTAGTTCAGCATCATCTTGGCTTGCTTTCTTTCAGCTTCATGCACCTACAAAATGTAAAGTATGTCAAACATATATTTTGTAGGAATAAGTGAAGCATCATACAACATAAACTTATGTGTATACCTGAGGAATTACCCGGCTGGGCTTTTCCACTTTTCACCTTGGCAAGATATTCTGGGCAGTTTCTCTTCCAGTGCCCCATCTTGTGGCATTCAAAGCACTCGCGCTGTTCGGGCGGTGGTGCTTTGGTTGCCTTATGCTTGCTTTTCTGGGAGCTTCCAGACGCTCTGGTTACAGCTGCCTTGCCCCTCTTCTTGTTCCCACGTCTGCCCTTCTTTACCTCAGGCTTCTTGACGCCTCCTGATCGGATTGCGAGTACATCGGGTGCCTTACCGTTAACAAAATTAACTTCAGCGGTCTTAAGCATTCCGTGAAGTTCAGTCACTGACTTTACCATGCTATGCATGTTAAAGTTCACCCGGAAAGGAGTGAAGGCACTTGACAGTGAGTGAAGAATTAGGTCAGTCGCCATTTCGGCGGGTATGACGTAAATCAGCTTTACTAAACGGTCGATGTAACTCTTCATCTTCAGGACATGAGGGCTGACAGGAGCGCCTTCTGCCATGCGACAACTAATAAGTGTCACAACGGTGTCATAGCGTTCCTGTCGGGCCTGAGTTTCAAACATGCCCCTCAGATCACCGATCATCTGAAAGGCCGTCCTGTCAACCATGTTTTTCTGAATCTCAGATTCCATGGTGGCTAACATAAGACATGCGACATTTTTGGCATTGGTACGCAATGTGTTATGGGCGTTTCGCGCCGCTTGCGTGTCAGCTTCAGGTTCCTCAGGAACCTCAGCATCTAACACGGTTTCCATGTTAGCCATTTTCAGGACGATTCTCAGATTCCTTTCCCAATCAAGGAAGTTGGCGCCATTAAGTTTCTCCTTCTCAAGGAGAGACTCGAGATGGAAAATCTCTTGGTTTGCGCGGTTAGCCATCTGAAACAACAGGCAAATGTTTTAGTGTTTCGATGTTTGATTCGTATTCAAGGATGGCAAGCTGATCTTGAATAGGAATTGGGAATTCAGTCAGTTAGACAATTTCTCCAGACAGCGTAAAGTGCTTTCAAAATTTCTAAGTAGCCGAACGGACAACGATTGTCACGTGTGAGTCTACTATCACAACTCCCGTTATGGGGCTTTCGCGAATGGATCAACGAAATACGTTTAGCCCCATCTATGCCCATTTTGTCTACAAGCCGACCAGAGGTACGGTGTTGAAATACTCCAATACCAAAGGTGCATGTAAAGAAAACAGTAGTTGTCCTAGGCAGTCAGTGTGAGCGTACGGTGTTGAAATACTCTAATACGCTCACCTTGGAAGATACCCTAAACACCACGTGCGGTGTTGAAATACTCCAACACGGATGTATCGGTAAATATGTTCCAAGTTAGACTTGACTTAGGATGGCATAGACTACCGGTTTTAGGCTTACCAGATAGGATTAATTTGTCAAATTTTAATATTTAATGTGACGGCAAATATTATGAATCCTATCTCACTCGGGACGATCAATTAGATAACCTAAGTATTAACGATCTATATGTCGCGAGTCGATAACCAATTTTAATAATGTTCGATTGCATTATCGAAAAATTCGAATTTGATGTCGAATTAAATTGGTTATTTAATTTTGTGAAGTCGTAACAAAATTAGGACTTTCATTTAATCGATTGAAAAATTAGTTTCATTTTTGATAAAACCAAGTTTGGGTTTTAAGTTGGCGTGTTAATCTAATTAAGACAAGCAACCAAAAACAAGCAAACACACATGTACATATCTGGCCTAGCAGGGGCTTCGATATTGTCAGAGCCTATGACAATATCGAATAAGGGCAAGGGACATAAAAGTAAATCAACCACGAGAACAGAAAACTCCCTGATCGACTTAGTTGCTCCCACTGGCTTTAACAAGCTCCTGCGAGTCATAGGAAACGTCGGTCTTGTTTTGACTTCTAGCCATTTTCGAAAATCCCATACAGGGATGATCTCAAATGGGTCTTTGTATCAAGCTCGTCTTGTTCGTCCAGGCGAAAATGAGCGATAACAATTAATATAAAACTATTCTATTTTAAATAATTACAACTTTGAACCCAGTAAAATTTGGGCCAATCCAAAACAAAACACATGGGCCTAATGGGCCATACCATAACGAAACCATGACAACATAATAAGGGTTGGGCCGAATATGCACGAAAGATGATTCAATCAATTACGTTGAATCGGATTATGTTTAGTGGATCCAAATCGACTAAACATATTTAAAAGGCGATTCATTCGATTTCGCGACTTTCGGGTTCAGAACCCCAGTTCGCGAAAGTGTGCCGGTTTAAAAGAGACCGGCCTGGGTTTGCGTGTGGTGATCAAGGCTCTGATACCACTGTTGGGTTACGACAGTGGCATTCGGGTCTCGGTAATAGCAATTTTTTTTTTTTTGTTTGGAAATAATTATTTACAACAAATAATTATTAAACAATTACCGAGTGGATTAAATCAGATAATTAAATTAACTATTAATTTAATAGGCAGGGGAAACGATTTAAATTACAAACGCGAAAACCAGGTAATTAGCGTAAACCAAAACAACAGGATTCGACAATCACCAAAACGCGCAAACACCATAATCGCGTTTAAACAAAACGCGAAGTATTTATAAAATAAATAAATAATTTAATCTAAACTAACTACGAGTTTAGATATACCTGAGCGGTGATTCAAACAAACGTTCGAGACACCGGAAGTCAACGGGTGACGCTAGGGTTTCGCAGAAGTGATTCGTCTGACGAATCTGACTTTCCTCGCGAACACGGATTTACTACGCGGTGAATCAAGCACCGAGAAAATCTCGTACGTCGGATTGGGCGCGAACTAGGGTTTGCGGACAACGAGCCGAACACACCAAAAGGTGGTTCACGGCTAGGGTTTGTCGGCGGTGAACCGGCGACGGCGAGGAAGCGCGGCGGCCGGCAAGGTGGCGGCGGCGGCTTAGCGACGGTGATGGCGACGGCGGCAGCGGAGCGCACGGCGGTGGGGTGCGGCGGCAGCTGCAGAGCGGCGGCGGCTGTGCGTGCGGCAGCGGCTGAGAGCGGCGGCGGCTGAGAGCGGCGGCGGCGAGGAGTGTCGTCGGCGGAGTGGACGGCAGCAGCGGCTAGCCAGGCGGCGGAGGGCGGCGGTGGCTAGTGAGGCGGCGGACGGTGGCGAGCGACGGGCGAGGGGTCGGCGAAAAACAAGAGGGCGGCGGCGGCGGTGGGGTACCGTCGGCGTCGGTCGCGAGAGGAAGGGGAGAGCGACGGCCGAAATTCTCACTGAGTTGATTAGGGTTTCGCCTCCCTTATCAGTTATATTTATAACTGACTTTGTTTCCGTTTAACCCCTCGATTTAATTCAATTCCCAATTGAACCATTCAATTTCCAAAGTTAACCTTTAACCTTTTAAATGTTCGTCGCTAACCAAATATTAGTCATACTAATAATCCGTCGATTTTGTCCATTACGTTAATAATATTTAACGTTTTTGTCGCTTAATTAATCTTAATGATTAATATCGATTTAAGTAATTAATTATGTATTAATTAAACTATTTAATAAACACATAATTAATCTTTCTGCGAATTCGCCGGTTATATAGGTAAGCGGTCTTTTAATACCCGTTGCCTCCGGTGTAACTCTTACGGGTCTTGACCGGGTCGGGTACTTGATTTAGTCGGGTCTGGACACCTAAATCCAACACAGAGTGCAATCTTTCCCTGCACAAGAAAAAAATACCAAATTTGAGACGAAAATTTCAATTGAATTTCAGTGGTGAAGATGATAACTTACCGTTTTCCACAAACGGATGACGCCAATTCCACATTTTTTGCCGTCGATGATGGACGAAAAACAGAGAGAGAAAGACTGGGAGAAAAGGGTCATGGTGGAGATGATGATGAAAACTGATACAGAGATAGTATATATCGATACTCGAGGGGTGTGGTAGATGGAGATTTGAATGATTACAAGCGCCGTCGACTGTTGGTATTCTTTTAGCCACCTAAAATTAATATACCGTGACCATTTGTCATAATTTGTCACGCAACCAATGTTTAATATGAGTGGCCATATCACAAGATAATCAAACATGATAAACATATATAACCATCATATATTCAATTATAACTAACCATAACTAAAAATAAACATATAAAACATTGTTCTTAATTTGTTCATAATTAAACTAAACCCTAATTAATAATCCGGATCACTGCAATCTTCGGATATGTATCCTGAACTTGCATCGTCATCATCATGATGATCATCATCATCATCTTCTTCATCTTCTTCATCTGCTTCATCTGCTTCTTCATCTTCTTCATCATCTTCTTCATCTTCATCTTCTTC
The DNA here is from genome assembly GCA_039602395.1 of Deinandra increscens subsp. villosa. NCBI lineage: Eukaryota > Viridiplantae > Streptophyta > Magnoliopsida > Asterales > Asteraceae > Deinandra > Deinandra increscens. The sequence continues at coordinate 23,888 of JBCNJP010004453.1, forward strand.
ATCTTCTTCTTCATCTTCTTCTTCGGGTTCATTGAATTTTGTATCAAGGACACGAAATAATTTCGCTGTCTCAACATGGTAGGCAAAACAATCAGGAATCTTCTGCGCATGGAGTTGCTTCAGGATGTTCTCATCATTGTGTGTTAATCACAGATTTGTGGGACTTGAAGGATCTTCTTCTCCTGTTACTGTAAACAAAAAAAATACGGTTATGCTTCACATACCAGTAATTAAGGGAGCGTTGATTATCGGCCATTTGATACCAGAATTGGTGTAAACGAATTGGTGTAGAGAATTTGAGATCAAGAAAGGGATGGCGGTAAAAAGGAAAATAACAATGATGATGATATATAGGGTAGCAGATTTTAACCCGCTCGAATTAATTGGTACAATTGAAAAAAGCGCGTTGTTTTAGAGGGAAACAAATATTCTCTTTTTCGCCACGCGTTTAATATTTTACCATGACCATAAAATAAATTTTTGTCACTCACAACCTACCATTTAGTCACGGTTAATATATGTGGCCATAGGTAATAGATTTTTGTCACTCACAACCTACCGTGACCATTAGTCATCTAATATTTAGTCACACAACCTAATAACAGTGGCCATATGTACTAGCTTTTAGCCACATAACTAAGTAAAAAGCGTGGCCATTGCTCACATTTAGCCACGCATAAATAGTTTTGTTTTCTTTTAATTTACTAAGTAATAAAATCTACTCTTCCGTCACACAACATTATTTAAGCGTGGCCATACATTCCTTTTTGGTCACACGAATAAAAAATCATAAAAATTCCGTGGCCGTTTGGTGCATTTCGCCACTCTTTTTTAAGTGTGACAAATAAGTGTCACATGTTTTTTGTAAACTAGTGGCTAAAGCCACTGCACCTGATTGTTGTTGTCACATAAACAAAAAAATACGTGGCTAAAAGGGTCCAAAGGCTATATATTTGGCCACGGGTACAAAATATGTGTCGCTAAAACGAGAATTTCTTACCTTTGGCCACGCTTTTTTCAAAACAGTGGCTATGCGTTATCAAAAAAACCGTGGCCAAAGCCACTTTTTGACGTAGTGTAAAACGGCGATATGATTTGCATTGCCGTGATGGCGAGATCGATAATTATATAGACTTTATCGAAATCCAAAACATATAACAATGAAATTAAATAAATGTTTATACTTTAGAGTTTAGACGGTTTGTTTCTTATAAAAAATAATGAGAAGATATGTACATTTAATCTAGCACAATTAGTTCTTAAATTAAGCAGAACAATCCATGAATTAACGAAAACCAAAACGAACATGCGGAACCAATTAACAATGACGATCGAAGGTACAAATTGTAACAGAAACAAACATGCAGTGAAAATTTGATATGCGATCGTTGACAGGAAGCATTCATACAATTCAGAAACTAAAAGAAGTTCACCCTTAATTTGATATGCGATCGTTGACAGGAACTTCAAAACGAATTCAAACAACTCAAAAATTAAAAGAGGAAGAACCGCAAACAGATCCGAGATCGAATACATGTGCCCTAAATTCGAACAATTAGCAACAAACCTATAAACAAAAGAAATCAAGAACAAAGAAGACCAGTTCAGATATCCTATGTGGTTAACACGTGGTAAAAACGGACGGATTTGACGTTGCTAACAGCATAGCGACGATGTGGGTTACAGTTGTGATTGATACGTGGTTTCCGGTATCCGGCGATTAACGGCAACAACGACCAACAGAGAAACAGAGAGCCACCCTTGGACCTTAGAAGACTTTTTTAATCTAGAAATGAAAGAGAAGATGGGAAATGAAAGGGGGAGTCTTCCATCGGGAAAAAGGAAGAAGTAGGCAAGTTGACAAAATGAAAAAGAGAGGCTGAGTAGAGAGATAAGTGTTGTCAAAAGAGGAGTGGATGACATAAAATGTTGTCAAGATTAGAGTGGGGGAATCGTTGTACAGTATTTTGTGAGTAAGGGCTTCCATTTCAAATTGTTATATATATAAATAAAACAAATACAGAGAGATAAGAGCTTAAGAATTTGTTTCCTTGGGCAATAAAATGAGCAGTTAAAAACAAAAAAAATCATGTAAGAAAACATAATAGGCTCATCGTTAAAAACGTTGATCCAGGTCTCATGAAGATCCAGGTCTAATGAAGATCTGTAAAAGAATAAAAATATTTAATATCGTGTAAAGAATCATCCAAAAACCATCAAAGTAGCAAACATCACAAATGATATTGCTAAGGGCTTAGCCCAGCGATCATCACAGTACACTATCTATAGAAGGCTCAGACCAGGAAATCATGACAACAGAGGGCTCAGACCAGAGATCATCACAACCACAAACAAATCTGAGCAAAGCGTAAATAGAAGGCTCGTATCAGAGATCATCATCGCCCGAAGCCTTCAAACATCAGACAAACAAATCCAAATGTGCATATGAAAAACGACAACAAAATGTGTCG
>JBCNJP010004454.1:0-18794 GCA_039602395.1 Deinandra increscens subsp. villosa
ATAAGTATTGTAAAGTTTAAGGGGCTAGAACATAAATTAGTGAAAGATATATAGTATGTATACATAAATATATAAATATATTCCTCGTTATATGTAACCGAACCTTAGAAAATGTTAGAAATATGTTTAGGAATGTTTTAGGACTTGAAACAATAACTACGTCGAAAGATAAGGGGTTAATATGCATTAGGTCACAGGTAGTATGGATTCAAAACTAGCTCACATATTACGGTATGGAATTCGTTAACACTCCCATATTTTGTGATAACGCTGCTGCTCTTGAGATTGTAAAAAACCCCGTCCAACATTCCAAAACCAAGCATATTGATATCAAGGTACATTTTATTCATGATTGCTTTGATCGTGAGCTAATTCAGCTTCAAAAGGTAAGCTCCGATCAGAATGTTTCGGACATTTTTACAAAACCCCTTCCTCGTCCTAATTTTGAATCCTGTGTTGAAGGCCTGAAGATGATTGCCTTCGAGGAATGATCTGATCATCTATGTTTTTGTACAAAGTTTTTGGTATTTAATCTTTATTTAAAAAAAAAATAAATAAATTTTTTTTTTTTGGAAAATGACTGAAAAATTGAGTCTTGTTTCAAAAGCCTCACAAAAACAGGGGAAGAAATGGTGCTGGTTAATCTGAAAAGTTTTTATGATGTCTTTTGATAGGACGTGCAAAAAATTGTTCAATGACGGTCGGAGATTGACACGTGTAAGGCTGATGTGAAAGACTGCTCGAAGATGATTTGTCGGTAAGCTCAACCAAAACAATGATCATCTATGTAAGTGCAGTAATCTTAAACTCTATAAATGTTTAGTTTCCCATCCTAGTCTACATGGTTTAAAAAACTGAGTCCTGACAAAAACGGATTGAGAGTGGTATTTACCTAGTATTCACTCTCTCACACGCCATGCTTATACTGTATAAGACAACACCACAGCAAAAAGGAAAAAGAAAAAGAAAAAGAATTCAAAAATTGAAAATTCTGAAAAAAAAAAGAAAAGAAAATAAAATTATTCAGTTGGTCTTCTCTGCGTGCTTATGCGGCCGACCTGATCATCAACTGATAATGTATGAAAAATAGAAATAAGTGGTAGTCAAAGCAGTGTTGCATGGTTCCTCAAGTTGGGGGTTTGTGAATCCTCAATAAACTCTGAGGTTGGGCAAAACTGGGGGGCTGAGGGATATATACAGTCTCATTTAAGTCACCATGCAATAGTTAATTTTCAACATCCAACTGGTGAATAGGCCATGATCTGGAAAAAACAATGTTCAAAACAGTAGGGATCGTGGTAGGCTTCACCGACTGGACTAAACGTCTCATCACAGTCAATGCCAACCTGCTGATGTTTGCCATTAACGACAAGCTGCGCCTGACGCCGAAGAGTCCCATTAGCATGAAATTTATGTTTTAATAACCAAATGCAATTAATAATCGTCGAACTCTCCCCAAACCTGACCTTCGGAAGAACAAATCAACAGTAACTCCGAACTTGCTCCGAATGACCACCGAACTCTCTCCTAACCTTGACCGATCTCTCACCGAACCTAGATAAAGACCGAGCTTCGTCCGAACCTCGAGTTCGGAGCGGTTACTCCGAAGTTGTCCGAACCTCAGACGAGACAGATTTCACTCGACGTCATTTTCTCGATTTTCAACGTTTTTGACTGGAATTTTCGACAGAAATTCAAGTAAACTCGATAGAAACAACTCAGGAATGAATTTTTGATAAAAAGCACACTCAAAACAATCAAACGAATTCAAAAATGATTGACATTTTCGCAAAAACGTGAATTTGAATTCAAAACTCCGAGAAACACTGATTTCCGACTAGTAGAGCAAACCAAATGCTCTGATACCACTTGAAATTGCTTGAGCGTGTGGATCTTCAACTTAGTCGTAATGAAATCAATGTAAACAAGTAAAACACGAAGAGTAAATACAAATGAGACTTGTATTAACCACAGAGAATCACAGAGTACACTCAGAGAATATATGACACGGAAGCTTAACAATTCTATACAAGATGATCTATTTATACAAGCTGAAATACGATCGGCCGAACCTCAAGTTCGGAGCTGTCCGAACTCGAGGTTCGCTGGGAGTTCGGACCTCAGCAGTCTTGTGCGAATCGTCTTGTACTCAATACTTCACATGACGATCAGGACTATGTATCAACAGATGGTGGGACTGAAGCATGTGTGAGAAGGCATAACATGAGTTCGTTCAGGCGACGAATCATGTGTTATGCCCGGCCGTTTTGCTGAGAGGTATGGGGGCAAGAGAAACGAAATTAAAGACCAGTTGAAGATGCAAATGATTTGAATTGAGTGTTGTCAAATTTCCCACCCATGTCACATTTAAAGATTTAATGTAGCAATTAAATTGAGTTATGACAAAGGTATGAAATTGCTTAAATTTTGAAAAAGTTTCTTATTTATATTTGAGTGGATAGATCCATGTATAGTGTGTATAATTGTCAATAAGAACCATGTAATATTTGTATCCACTATTACATAGAACAGGGGAAGTCCACAAATCACAATGAATAATATCGAAAGGTAAAACAGTAAAAGAAGTAGAATCACTAAAAGGCAAACGTTTATGTTTGGATAGTTGACATGAGTTGCAAAAAAATGAAGGGCAACCTTTAGTACTGGAAATAAATTTTAAGGAACGAAGATGGTCCATAACATGAGTCCCGGGTGTCCAAGATGATCATGCCAAGGAATGGAAGAGCTTGTGGTGATGAAAGCTTGAGTTGGAGATGAGGAAGCGGGCGTGAATGGGTAAAGATGACCGGTGCTATCATGCCTGCTCAGGAGGTTCCCAGTCTTGAAGTCCTTCACAAAGAAACTAAACGGATCAAATTGAACAGAAACACAGTTATTAGTAGTGAATTGACGCACCGACACAAGGTTTTCAATGATCTTTGGTGTATATAAGAGGTTGGTTAAGTGAAGGTTTTTAGTTGGTGTAGGAAAAATAGTGTTACCGAATCCTTCGATTGGCATCGGGTTACCGTTGCCAACAAATGTGGTCTTAATGGAGGTGTCACTTGGAGAGATGGAAACCATACCTGGATCAGCGGTGAGGTGATTAGAGGCTCCAGAGTCCATAATCCACTGAGGTTCAGGTTCCGGTTGTATATTTAGTGTTTTAAATGCATAGCCAAGATCAGTAGGGTCCATGGGATTTATCTCAGAAAGATGAACCTGAGGTGGCTGAGCAGTAGCAGGAGACGGTTGGACCGAGCAGTAGGCGATTGGTATGCTTGAGCCCAGCCGACTTGGTTCTAGGTTTTCTGTTTTTAGTTTCTTTCTTTTTTGGTTTCTACACAACAAGCTTAGTAAAGATGCTAAAGTTGTTCATATCTAAGATTTATTTTCATGGAGGATATAATTTTTTTCTTTCTAAAGGGGTCCAAGTAAACATAACGATATGTCAAAGTTTAAGGTTGAAGTGTAATTCAGAGTTTAATCTTCTAAGGCTGTGTTTGGCGCACTTGCTGAAAAGCTAGCTGCTAGCTGACAAACTAGCTGCTACATGATAAACTATAAGCTAGCTTATAAAAAATAATGTTTGGTAAAAACTAGCTGATATACTAGCTGAAATATAAAGTGACTTGATATACTAGCTGAAATATAAAGTGACTTGATATACTAGCTGAAATATAAAGTGACTTAAAAGTACATGTCATAGATGTAAATAAAGGTATTTATTTATAGGTTATGGGATGGTAAAACTGGAAATATTATAAAAGCTAGTTGAAATGCTACTCCAACTAGCTTTTCAAAATCTAGCTTATAAGCTAGCTTTTTGATGTTACCAAAAGGGGCATTTTAAAAAAAAACTAGCTTTTTAAAAAAAAAACCATGTTTGGTACATCAAAAAGCTAGCTTATAAGCTAGCTTATAAGCTAGTTTATAAACTAGCTTATAAGCTAGCTTATGGCGCGCCAAACACAACCTAAATCTATATACAATGGTCTATTATGTTATATTGTGAATGCAAACAAGGTAGTTGGTTAGGTTCCACATAAGATTTTCACTTTGTAAGCAATATGAAATTGACAACTACGTATAAAGTTTAGTTTATATTACATGGTGTAGAATCGAGCTACCACATGTAGTCAAATAAACTAGGGTCTAGGATGGACTACTATGGTAGTTCGACTACAGGGAGTATTAGGTCGGAAGATGGTCTGCTTGAACTGCTAAAATCTGTTGAGTCTTGATTAGCTACCTAAAAAACAGAAACTTCATTATTCTTAGGGGAGCAGGACAGGGTGTCCTGTTGTTGATACATGGTCCTTGATCGTCATGTGAAGTATCGAATACTAGACGGATTCACACAAGTTTGCTGAGGTCCAAACTCAGGCCGAACCTGGAGTTCGGACATGGCCGAACTTGGACCGAAAGATCGACCTTAAGGTAGACGATTTAACGTTCTTATTTCTTTTTGCATGGAACACAGTTGACTATATCATGGTTACAATCATTATGTGATTAAAATCACAAATGAGATCACAAAATGTGATAAGCAAAAGCATATCTGAGTATGTCTGATAGTGTGGGGTACACTGGTCAATGCAAGCTTAATCAATATCTTAACATATCCGGATGTTATGAGTATGATTGTGCCAGAGTTTAAAGTTGGACAAATTATATCTGCAATCGGCATGGCTTATGTGCTTCAATAATTGAAATTGAAATGTAGTTCAGCATGTTATGATCAATATGATCCCAAGTTGTGATCTTTTTCACAAAAGACAAAAATAGTGTCTAATTCTGTATTGTTTTATTTTGGTTATCAGAAAATATCAAAAAGATTTTAGATGTGTTTTGATATAAAGTTTCTAAAAGTCAAAAAGATTTTGTTTCTGATTTGTTTTCGATTGATCAACACGAAATACAATATCATGTTTCAAAATCAAAATATCTTGGAGTCTCGAAGAGACGTTTTGCACCAAGATTATTTATGTTGGCAGGTTTCTAAGTGGGAAGAGAACATCACAACTTTAAGTCTTCTGAAGGTTGTTCATAAAGAGATTACACACGATGCAATATCAAGTATTCAAGATTGAACTCATCGTCAAGATCGAGGAAGAGTTTGATTAAAGATACATGATACAAGTTTGAATAGAGGAGATGTACCGCACATCCCGAGGGGGAGTTTGTTGATACATGGTCCTTGATCGTCATGTGAAGTATCGAATACTAGACAGATTCACACAAGTTTGCTGAGGTCCGAACTCAGGCCGAACCTGGAGTTCGGACATGGCCGAACTTGGACCGAACCAGAGGTTCGGACCAGCGGGTTCTCTAGTATATATATGTGAGTCTTGTGTTGTATTCAGTACTAGTCTATGCTTCTGTGTCATATATTCTCTGTGTACTCCGTGGTCTCAGTGGTTAATACAAAGTTCATTTGTATTTACTCTTTGTGTTTCATATAGTATTACATTGATTTCATTACGACTAAGTAGAAGATCTACACGCTCACGCACTTTTAAGTTGTTGATACATGGTCCTTGATCGTCATGTGAAGTATCGAATACTAGATAGATTCACACAAGTTTGCTGAGGTCCGAACTCAGGCCGAACCTGGAGTTCGGACATGGCCGAACTTGGACCGAACCAGAGGTTCAGACCAGCGGGTTCTCTAGTATATATATTCGAGTCTTGTGTTGTATTCAGTACTAGTCTATGCTTCTGTGTCATATATTCTCTGTGTACTCGGTGGTCTCAGTGGTTAATACAAAGTTCATTTGTATTTACTCTTTGTGTTTCATCTAGTATTACATTGATTTCATTACGACTAAGTGGAAGATCTGCACGCTCACGCACTTTCACCTGCGACAAAGCTGGGCGTGATAATAAATATGTGTTTCAAAGGATTAAGTGTAATCGGGTGAAGATGAGTACATTGAATGAATTGATATCTGGTTTTTGACGGGTATTTATAACGCTCAACCTTTGTCGTCGACTATCATTAATATGATTTCCCAATTAGGCATGATGCAGGTCTTACCGAAGTTCTGGACTAAAGTGCTATAATACCTAATTGGGGTAATCGCATTAACTATGGTGTCAGGTCAAATGTAAGAGTGTCGGCCTATTATGTTCGAGCATTGGTATTTATTGTCCGTTTAGGACTAAACATGTTTAGTCCGTCCTTGTTGCTCGAGTCAGGTAGGTCGGACTGTTATGCTTGTAAGTGGTTCGGCCTGGAGGTGTGGGCTGAACTATTCGTATGACACCACATCCAGGTTGTTGTTCTCATACTGGTCTGATCTATTTGTATGTTAGGTCGGTGTGGTTTCTGATGGATCTTTGCTAGATTGTGTGAGGTAATGATTGCATTACATCATCTGATCCGAACATACGTCATCAACCTCCGAATCTGGTGTGTGGTGATCTAGACACTATATATCAGACTAAGAGTCGTTAATCTTAAGTGCATCCTAATGTGCCATTGTAGTTAAACTATCCGCAACATGGGTTTGTTTTGCTGAGATTGCTGATTTGTTACTTAATTTGTTGGTATTGTCATTAGCCCGACCGATTTTACATCTGTGCGGGGCTATTTTCGATACGCTTGTACGTATGGCAGTTAATAGTGTGTTGTGTAAAACTATTATGTGACAACCCGTCAAAAGGGTAAATAACTAGCTATTAATTATTTAGTTAATCCGTGCCATTAACTGTTTATACGTGATAATTTGATTGAACTGAATCATCTAAGGCTTCACGAACGTACATACTAGCAGAACCAAATATCATATCTTTGTATGATACATAACTTTACACTAACATTGTGATCATAGATAATGAACCGAAATCAACTTTTATAAATATAATGAATATATTTATTTTTTTAATTGACATTTCTACAACAATGATATTTTATATTTTTATGTTTATACAAAGATATATTTATCGTTGTTGGATGAACAGCTCATGACTAGTATCATTAACCCGTGAACCCCGAACTATTTTATTTATCCTTTGTGTCGCGCGTTCGTTATCAAAACTTTAACATTTTAAAAACCCTAAATTCATTTTCGTTCGTTACCCTAGTTTATGAACTCGACACCCAAACCGACTCACAAGACGACCCAACCCTAAGTGTTTTGTTATTTAATGATCTTAAAAGAAGGTAAATGGTTTGTTATTTAATGCTCTTTAATGTATGTTTCTAAATTTGGATGCTCGTCAATTTTAATTTTTCTAGGTTTAGTTTAGTCAATGTTTTAAAAACTTGTTTTGAACCGACGACTTCAATAGTTTCAACCGGTGATCGGAGGCTAAGTCAGTTTGAATGTTTCTGGTTTAGACTTTCATATTCATATTTTAGGCTTTTTTACACCGTACACAAACACTCCCCTAACACTTCCAATTTTCACGTATCCTTTCACCTGAACTAACTGACTTTTATTTTATTGTAATTTCAAGCATTTTTAAAGGATACTCTCATCACTAGATCTTTCATAGAATCTAACAAGGTATGTGTTGGATGATTCCTCTAACATGATAGTAAAACATGACATAAAACTAAAGATTACCTGATAGTAGAGCAATTGTAGTCATGTTTGTAGAATGCATGATGATCCTGATCGAGTTCCCTTTAGGGTGTATGGTCAAGATGGCTAAGATGGTGACCCACAAATTGTAGAGAGGGAAATAGGAGGTCACAGTTTTGGAGTGACAGAGTGGCGTTTAGTCTTTCTAATACCTCTATTTATATACCAAAGGGGAAACCTTAACTATGTTAGTAACGACAATTACGTCCATAGAATAAATGCCAGTTAGGAAACTTAGGGTTATTTTAGGTCAAAAATCATAAGTATAAATGTTGACTTGGGCAACAAGAAATCTATTTCTAACATTCTCCCACTTGGGCGAGTCATCATTTATAATGAGTTATTAGATAAATTTGATCAGAATTTAATACTTATTTCAATATTAAACCAAAACTGTAGCAGAGAAATACAGTCATAGAATTGATTATCCAACTCAAGACCATCATTTATCATAGTACAATCCCAAATTTAAAACTCAACTTAGTTTTAGGATCAATTGATAATTAAGCTCTTAATGTTGATTTGTACATACATTGTCTATATGTACCGTTAGGCTTGCGTAACATATTTAGAGACTAAACAAATCAAACAGACGCGGAAAATTTAATAATTAGTCATTCATAGTATATATGATATGTTTGGTCATTAGTAAACCCGTCTTTATTATGAGCTCTTAAAAAAGACTTATGAGGATAGACCTTTAGTTATAGGATCCTTAAGCATATCATGAATGTTTTTAATACAAGGACTTAGTTTCCTCTACTTTTTCTTAAATGAACAATAATCTGGTATCAAAAAATTTAATGCAACTCCGTTCAAACTGTTACTGTTCAAGGAATTATGGTAGCTGACTTTATCACAATGAGTCTTCAATATGTTATATTGGAGTTACTGAATTATGAATCTGTTGATAAATTTACCAACAACGTTTAGTGACAAACATATCATGTCATATTAACTTTGGTTGTTGTTATCAATTTCTTATGACTCCTCCATAAGAATATACCCCATATTTAACATTTTGATTCATTTGACTACAAGAAAGTCAAAATTAAGAATAATCAACCTTTTTAAGTTTGTCACTTCTTCTAAATTTCAAATTTAGTCTATCGTTTCTTATAGATATTTGAATGTCATCTTAGATATTTTTATAATGAATTAAGCTAGAAATGTATTTACTTCATTTTAGTGTTTCAGCAATGTAGGCAATATCTAAACGAGTAAAGATTTGAACATGCATAAGGCTTCAAATTAATGAAGCATAATATATAAATCTTATTTACTTATTTAACTTCCATTAAAATTTATTTCACTTACTAGAGTTATTGTCTAATAGCAATGTTGCATGTTGTAATGTGTAAAAACACAGTTAAGCCTTATGCGACTAAATAATGTCTCGTTTGATTGATCATGGTGTATTTCAACACTTATTATATAAGAAGCATCTCAAAGATTTTAATGCCAAAATTATACGAGAATAAACCACTTTGACTCATGCAACAAGACTAAATTAACTCTTGCCTGCAAGAGTGTATATAAAGGCAAGTACAGTATTAGTTGCTCGCACTCCTCTTAAGGCAGGTTCATAAATCCACTTATTCTTGATGAAGAATTATTACATTTATAGTTTCACTAAACTTTAAGTTTCTCTGGTAAGTTTGCTTGTTTTAACCCTTTATATGGATTTACTCAAAAACCAACAAACAAAAAAAAACTACAACAAACTCAATGAGGCATTTCATCAAAACATAAATAATCTACATATTAAACTAAGACTTTGGTACATGTCAGAAGATTTCGACTGGTCCTCATATGATTTGGACTTTGGTACATGCTATATCCTCACTAAAAAAGTTTTCAGGATTGAAGGGATGATCAAGCTATGTTGGAACAATAGGAAATATGATATATGGGTAGATGAAAACCCTAAGCAGTGGTCCCCCCCAGCTGTTCATTCATTATCATCCTCTTCCTCAGAATTCTTAGAGGAAGACTCCGATCACATCTCCTACGATTCGTTGTCGGATAATCTGGAGGATGGCGAATTCATTCCCGCCACCCAAAAAACCCTAGAAAAAACATTGACGGAAAACTACCCAGAAACTCCTTCATCCCCGAAAACCTCCTCGATTCCGGCCACTGCAGGAGTGACGGCGGCCGCCTTCAATGAACCCACTCTTATTCCCAACGTCCACTGTTTTCCCACCTTGGACATCCAAAAATCGCAATCATCACCCCTTTCTCCAAGACCGTCCCCTCGTTTCCCCTCTCCTCCTCCCCCCCCCCCAATCCCCACCTCCATCACACACGCACCCTCATAGCCTAAATTCCAATTCCCATGTAGTGGATTCCTTCTTTCCTGATCCACTTATCTCTTCTGGGTCTACTACAGCCCGAGACTCGCCTCATGAGAGTCGGCCCAATTCCCCTGGCCCACACATACCCTCCCGGCCCACCAACTATCCCTCCCCAAACCCCATTCGACCCATACCTCCCGCTTCTCTCCCCCTTCGTCTCATCATCACACCTTTTTCCTTACAGCGCCTCTAAAAAAAGCGACCTCATGTCCTGCCTTTAACTCCTATTGGCTCTCCCCTCCGATCATGCTCCAGCGTCCCCACATCGACCCAGAGGCTAATAATCCCTTGGTCCCAGATCTGAATTGCACAACAAAGATCTCATCCTCCGAGAAAACTTCCTCAAACAACTGCGCTCACCCCATGCCTCCTCAGGCGTAAAAAAAAAACCCCATTCCAGAAAACCCTCTTCTCAACCCCTCCCACTCCGTCTTAGTAACTCCATCTGCCCCGTATCCCTGGTCTTTGGTAAAAAAAAGGCACCCGATCTAAATGCCCCAAAAAATCCCTATACTTGATTCATATTCGATCCCACACCCCCCACATTGCCAGCCTCGAATCCACCGATAATAATTTCGAAATCAACAGAAGAATCGAGGTCGGAAATTCCATTGGTTTCGGCATGACTGACCGTCAGGATCAGGTATCCGCCCTCATTGCCGGTTCCTCGAAAAGGAGGAGATAAAAGTTGAAAAACCCACCAGTCACCTATTCTCAGCTTTCTTACAATGAATTACATCACATAAACTCAAGAGGAATTGGTTCCGATAAGCAGGACTGGATACGTAGATTAAAAGCATCACATAAAGTCGATTTCATCGCCATTCAAGAATATCATGTAGATACACCAACATTATCACAGATCCAATCCATTTGGGGTTCATACCCTTTTGACATGAATGCATCTGCGGCCGTTGGCAGATCTGGAGGTATCATAAGCATTTGGCACCCTTCTAAATTCACAAAAACCTCCATATTCCCGTCAAGACATTATTTAGCCATCCTTGGTAAACTTTCCTCCACCCAGTCCAGCCTATTGATCATAAATGTGTACGCCCCCATGACCCTCACTCTAAACCTTAACTTTGGGCAGACCTGGGCGAAAGGCTGACAGATTTCCATGACACTCCGGCCATCTTGCTGGGAGATTTCAATGAGGTTAGACATTCTTTCAAACGATTAAATTCTGATTTTTGCTCAACAAATGCTTCCAGATTTAACAGGTTCATTACCAGTTATGGACTAAAAGAATACAACATGTGCGGATACAAATTCACCTATATGTCTAGCGCCGGTGACAAGTTTAGCAAAATTGACAGGGTGCTAGTCTCAAATTCATTCATGAGGCAATGGCCTGAGGCCTCTCTTACTGCCCTACCCAGGGAGGTCTCCGATCATTGCCCTCTTATCTTAATCACTAACAAGCATGATTTTGGTCCACGGCCTTTCCGATTCTTTAACTCGTGGATTAGCCTTCCAGGATACGAGAAGACGGTCAAATAAGCTTTTGAGAATTGTATCACAGATAGTACAGTGGCTGACCGACGCTTGCTCACAAAACTGAAGGCAATAAAAGCTAGTCTCAAAGCATGGAACAGGGAAACCCGGGAGAAACAGTCGAAGGAGACAAAATTGCTTAGAGATACAGTCACAGATTTGGATTTTAAAGCTGAAACCATTGGGCTGAATGATGACGATCATAAAAGAATATTAGACTACATCAAAGCTATTAAAGAAATCGAAGAGGTGAATTCAAAGGATCTGAAACAGAAATCAAAAGTCAAACGGAACCTAGACGGTGAGGAAAACAACGCCTTTTTTCATGGATATATGAAGTGCAGGATAGCAAAAAATTGAATCAATGGTCTGCTTCATAATGGAATTTAGATCCATTGTCCCCCTCAGATCAAAAGAGCGGCTACACAATTCTTTAGCGAGAAATTTAAGGAACCCCTACAGGACCGGCCAAAATTTCATTCTGATCAGTTTAAAAGAATTTCCCCGACACAAGCTCAGTTTCTTACATGTGGTTTTTCCCTAACTAAGATCAAAGAGGCTGTTTGGGAATGTTCCCCAAACAAAGCGTCCGGACCTGATGGCTTTAACATTAAGTTCTTCAAGAACCATTGGTATATGATCAGCCCGCACCTGCTAGAAGTTCTACACCAATTTCACGCCAATGGTGCAATCAGCCGCGGCTGCAATTCTTCTTTCATCACCCTCATCCCAAAAAAGAATGACCCCTCCTCACTCAATCATTTTCGGCTATCACTTTGGTTGGCAATATCTACAAGATTTTGTCTAAGATCTTAGCCAACAGGTTGAAAAAAGTGATTAACACAATCATTAGTGAAACCCAATTGGCGTACATCGAAGGAAGTGTTGGTTTATATAACTATTTATCAGATTATTCACGAGTACGCAACGGATCGATCCTATGATTTAACCTAACTAACCGGATAGAACATGTTTACCTTATGAGCTCGGATTGACTTGATCTCTTGGAGGATTTAATGCAAATCCCTCTACGATCGCACACACGACACACCAATGTTATGTGCTAGCACTTGATCACGAACCTTCTTCTTCAAGTTTTGGTCAAACCACAATTTCGAACTCAAGGGAATTAGAAACCCTAGCCGAAATTTAGAAGAGGAGAGGAGGAGGATAGAATTAGGTTTTTGGATTTCTCTAATCACTCGGATTTTTTCGTCACCAAAACCCTTAACCAAGGGGTTCTATTTATAGGGTTTAGATAACTTAGGGAACAAGATTAGGGCAACACAATGAGCCCTATGAGGCTTACGAATTTCTAGAATCCGTACAAGGCCTTTGGGCCTCCGCCAACTTGTTCCTTAATTAATCTAGTCCAATTCCCTTCTCTTTAATTAATAACTAATGGCCCGTTAACAATTAACTATTAGTTTTTAATTAATTCCTCTTTAATAATTCGTGATAAACATTAATTAACTATTAATTAATATTAACACATTTGGTGTCGAGACGTGTGACCCCGTAGGCTTAAATAATTTCCGGACATACGCTTACTATTACATGATCATATCCCTACAGGAAGATCCATCCTCGACAGCCCACTAATCCTAAACGAATGTATGTCTTGAATGAAAAGCTCAAAAAGGAAAGCTATGTTCTTCAAAGTAGACTTCGAAAATTCATTTGATTGCATCAATTGGGATTTCTTGGACACAACTCAATCACAAATGGGATTTCCCTCCTAATGGCGTAAGTGGATTAGGGGTTGCCTAGAATCATCAAGATCCTCCATTCTAATCAATGGATCTCCAACAGAAGAGTTCCAAATCTTTCGCGGTGTTAAAAAAGGGGACCCCCTGTCTCCTCTCTTGTTCATTATTGGAATGGAGGTGATACACATCGCTATGCAAAAGGCAAAAATTGGACGGTCTCTTTAAGGGGATTCATCTCCCAAAAGAGGGTCCAGTTGTTTCTCACCTATTGTATGCAGACAACGTGATTTTTTGCGGTGAATGGTCCGAGTCTAACGCTTTATTCCTAGCAAGGATGTTAAGATGCTTCCAACTAACCACTGGACTTAAAGTCAATTTTGAGAAAAGTAATTTAATTGGTATTGGGGTCAGCCAATCAGAGCTTGATTCCATGGCATCCATCCTGAACTGTAACGCAGAGAAGTCCCCCTTCACCCATCTCGGCATTCCTATTGGGCGCAACATGAAGCTTGCAAAAAACTGGGATCCCGTGATATAGAAACTTGAAGCCAGATTAAGTAAGTGGAAGGAAAGAACGCTATCGCAGGGTGGTAAAGCCACTTTAATCAAGTCGGTTTTGGGTAATCTACCGGTATATTACCTATCGTTATTCAAAGCACCAAAATGTGTCATTAAACGTTTGGAGAGTATTCGTCGCAACTTCTTCTGGGGACAAAATGCAGAAGCCAGGAAAATCCCCTAGGTGGCATGAAATAAAGTGTGTGCTCCTAAAAAAACATGGTGGACTGGGTCTTGGCGAACTAAAAGAAACGAACCTAGCCCTATTATCCAAATGGTGTTGGCGGTTCAAATGAGAATACTCTTCACTCTGGAAACTGGTTATTAAAGCCATCCACTCCTCAAACCACTGGACTTAAAGTCAATTTTGAGAAAAGTAGTTTTGGCTCGTTTGCTAACATGATACAATGAATTATTATTGTTACAACCACGCATATCAATTTCATAAATGCCATTACAAGGGATCGCATCAAAATAATGAACATTATTCTTAGAAACTGAAATACTGATATTATTAAAAACATTAACATATCCATGGTTTTTCAACAATGAAACTGAAATAACACCTCTAGTAATAGAAGGTGCATAATGACAATTGTCTAAAACAATAATTAACCCAGAAGGAAGAACTAAATGAAATTCTCCTATAGCTTCCATAGCTTCTGGCAAACCATTTCCCACGAACAACTGCAAAGCTCCAGGCTTCAGTTTCCTCCTTTTTCTAAGACCCTGCAACGTATTACAGATATGAGTTCCACAGCCGGTGTCATACACCCATGAATCACTCTTAGAAAAGGAAAATAATCCAATTGTGAAGATACCTGAAGTACTAGTCCCGCTAGTATTCTTTCTCTTCTTTATCAACTCAGCTAGGTAAGTAGGACAGTTCCTCTTCCAGTGTCCAACCTCACCACAATGGTGGCAGATCTGGTCTTTAGCCGGATGCTCTTTGCCTTTTGTGGTCGTTTAGCCTTTTGGATCTTACCCCCTTGATCATAAGAACTTGGGGTGTATCATTGGCTTTCTTTGGAATCGTCTTTTCATACTCGACTAGCATAGCATGAAGCTCAGGTATAGTCTTAGTCATACTATGCATGTTGTAGTTGCGCACAAAACCCTCATAATCCTTTGTAAGAGATTTGAGGATCATGCCAACTGCAACAGCCTGATTATAGGCATAATTGAGCGATCCCAATTTGTCAAAGTAGCTCTTCATCTTGAGCACATGACTACTGACCGATTTACCATATTCAAGCTTCATGTCGTGGACTTCCACAACAAGGTCGAACAATTCAACACCATCTTGTTTTTCATACATCTTTTTCAGCTCTTTGATCATATCACAAGGTGTATGAAACTCGTATTGCTTCTGAAGATCAGGAGTCATACTCGAGAGCATCATATAAGCAACCTCATCGTATCTGTTATACTCAGCGTTGTAGAACGCTTTCTCTTGATCACTAGCATTAGCAGCTGGCTCGGTCGGCCAATGATTTTCAAGGACATCAGTTCTCCGTTCAACTCAAAGGACAATCCTCAGTTGACGATACCAGTCATTGAAGTTAGATCCATTCAGCTTTTCCCTATCAAACATTTGACGAAAAGCATGACCAATGGTGTTGTTTTGGGTGGTGTTTGATGTTGCCATCTACAAAACAGATTTAAAGTTCAAAAATCAGTATTTTCGATAATTAAGTCCTTAATAATTTAATTACCCAATGTTTAAACAACTTTAAACAATTAAGCTTATTAAGGCTAGGATCCAATTGACATGCCATCATTTCATCAGTTGATCTACTAGAGATGATGCATTCAACAGGTAGGTGACGATCAATAATTGTATTCCAAATACAATTCCTAGATTTTATGGGACCTACAACTTGCACCAAGTGATTTGTAGTCATGTTTCATCCCATCTTTTGCCACGGGCTAAGGGTCTCACCGCCTAGCTCGCTTTAATTCGTCAAACCAAGAACGCATAAATTGTCCACTATTGTGTACCAATGAGTAGAGTAACACCCACAAGTGTCCTTTACGAGTTAGGTGGCAAAGACTTAAGTTTGATTGGGTCAAAACAATTTGATGTGATCAAAAGGTTATGTGTGAAGATTCATGCACATCTTCACCACATAATGTGTTTATAAAATGTTTAGTTTGTCTTCCAAGTCAAAAGAGCTCGGTAGCTCCATTCGCAACACACAAAGAAGCGTAGGGGTGAGGTTTGCACATTGCAATTAAAAACCTACCCCTTTAAGGAAGCAGAGCGACCCGACTTATACCTCTCTTAGAGTATGTTCGAATGGGTGAGCCGGTGTTTCTTTTGAACTTGTAGGACACAAATTTTATTTTATAAACAAATCATATTTCGATAGTTAGTAAGCAAATTTCAATTTTCATAAAACAATTTGCGATTTAAAACCTTTTTATTATGTCTCAATTATCACATAACACCACATAATCTTAGGGTTTCTAATTATCTTACATAATTTTAATTTTTAATTCTCTCGTTTTAAGTAATAACCATGATCGTTTTGCATGAAACTTCATGGTTTTTACTTCTTTTTAACTCATTAAAAATAAAAGGTACAACATGTTGGTTTCTAGTTATCTGATAACACATAAAAAACATGGATTAATATTTTGGATCTTTCAAGAAACTAATTTTGATCCAAATTAGGGTTTCCCGATTCGGCTAGAGGTTTTGATCCAATTATGGTTTTCAATTTGGGCTGAAAACTAGGGTTTTCGATTTGGGCCAAATTAGGGCTTCCAATTTTTTCGAAATTAGGGTTTAAGATTTTCGAAAATCTGGGTTTATAATTTTCGAAAATTAGGGTTTCCTAATTTAATGTTTTTACCAATTCGCAAAACGATTTTCTAATTGTAAAAACCGGATTTCTAATGGATCAAAAGCTATAATCTTTATGGGGAAACATATCCCTAATTCTAAATTAGGGTTACCCCCTTTCCAAGTTTTTATACCCGGTAATTAATTAATTTCATAGGTGGCTTGTGATACCACTGTTGGTTTATATAACTATTTATCAGATTATTCACGAGTATGCAGCGGATCGATCCTATGATTTAACCTAACTAACCAGATAGAACATGTTTACCTTATGAGCTCGGATTGACTTGATCTCTTGGAGGATTTAATGCAAATCCCTCTACGATCGCACACACGACACACCAATGTTATGTGCTAGCACTTGATCATGAACCTTCTTCTTCAAGTTTTGGTCAAACCACAATTTCGAACTCAAGGGAATTAGAAACCCTAGCCAAAATTTAGAAGAGGAGAGGAGGAGGAGAGAATTAGGGTTTTGGATTTCTCTAATCACTCGGATTTTTTCGTCACCAAAACCCTTAACCAAGGGGTTCTATTTATAGGGTTTAGATAACTTAGGGAACAAGATTAGGGAAACACAATGAGACCTATGAGGCTTACGAATTTCTAGAATTCGTACAAGGCCTTTGGGCCTCCACCAACTTGTTCCTTAATTAATCTAGTCCAATTCCCTTCTCTTTATGGCCCGTTAACAATTAACTATTAGTTTTTAATTAATTACTCTTTAATAATTCATGATAAATATTAATTAACTATTAATTAATATTAACACATTTGGTGTAGAGACGTGTGACCCCGTAGGCTTAAATAATTTCCGGACATACGCTTACTATTACATGATCATATCCCTACAGGAAGATCCATCCTCGACAGCCCACTAATCCTAAACGAATGTATGTCTTGAATGAAAAGCTCAAAAAGGAAAGCTATGTTCTTCAAAGTAGACTTTGAAAATTCATTTGATTGCATCAATTGGGATTTCTTGGACACAACTCAATCACAAATGGGATTTCCCTCCTAATGGCGTAAGTGGATTAGGGGTTGCCTAGAATCATCAAGATCCTCCATTCTAATCAATGGATCTCCAACAGAAGAGTTCCAAATCTTTCGCGGTGTTAAAAAAGGGGACCCCCTGTCTCCTCTCTTGTTCATTATTGGAATGGAGGTGATACACATCGCTATGCAAAAGGCAAAAATTGGACGGTCTCTTTAAGGGGATTCATCTCCCAAAAGAGGGTCCAGTTGTTTCTCACCTATTGTATGCAGACAACGTGATTTTTTGCGGTGAATGGTCCGAGTCTAACGCTTTATTCCTAGCAAGGATGCTAAGATGCTTCCAACTAACCACTGGACTTAAAGTCAATTTTGAGAAAAGTAATTTAATTGGTATTGGGGTCAGCCAATCAGAGCTTGATTCCATGGCATCCATCCTGAACTGTAACGCAGAGAAGTCCCCCTTCACCCATCTCGGCATTCCTATTGGGCGCAACATGAAGCTTGCAAAAAACTGGGATCCCGTGATATAGAAACTTGAAGCCAGATTAAGTAAGTGGAAGGAAAGAACGCTATCGCAGGGTGGTAAAGCCACTTTAATCAAGTCGGTTTTGGGTAATCTACCGGTATATTACCTATCGTTATTCAAAGCACCAAAATGTGTCATTAAACGTTTGGAGAGTATTCGTCGCAACTTCTTCTGGGGACAAAATGCAGAAGCCAGGAAAATCCCCTAGGTGGCATGAAATAAAGTGTGTGCTCCTAAAAAAACATGGTGGACTGGGTCTTGGCGAACTAAAAGAAACGAACCTAGCCCTATTATCCAAATGGTGTTGGCGGTTCAAATGAGAATACTCTTCACTCTGGAAACTGGTTATTAAAGCCATCCACTCCTCAAATCGCATACATGGCCACACTCCTTCAAAAAAATCAGTCCCGGGATATTGGAATCCAATTGTCAAAGCTATTTCAGATATCAAAGACATTGGAATGGAGTTTTGGAATAACATTAAAGCTGTCGTGGGGCCTGGTACCTCGGTCCTATTCTGGCAAGACTCATGGATCAGTTTTGGAACTCTCAAGGACGCATACCCTGATCTGTACAATCTTGACTCTCATAAATCATGTCTAATTTCAGAAAGAGTGGATTTCCTGTCTCCTTCGCCTAATCTGATCTGGAATTCGAACATCCCATGTCAATCAATTGCTCTCCAAATCGACAATCTTAGATCGGATATTC
>JBCNJP010004457.1:0-50877 GCA_039602395.1 Deinandra increscens subsp. villosa
GTTGGATCGGTTCCGTAAAATAAATGGGTAAGGGGTTTTGTTCCTAAAAGTAAAAATTTTGGGGGATCATCGAGGAATGCGGGTGTTGATTATAGAGGAGCAAGATTTGTGGAATTGGTTAAAACGCCAACTCAAATTTTGGCAACGGAGAAAGTAGATCTACCTGCACCACCTAAAATGCGAAACGCTCCTACAAGAAATTTGGACAAATACTGTGAGTATCATAAGGACAGGGGTCATACCACTGACACCTGTTGGACTCTGAAGAGAGAGCTTGATAAGGCAGTGAAGTCAGGAAAGTTGGCGCATTTGGTAAAGGTAATTCAGAACAATGTGCAGGGAGATGCACCTGTGATTAATATGGTGCAGTTGCGTTTAACTGATCAACATAGGAATGTTAGAAGTAAAAGTAATAGCTAATTTGATTGGAAGTATAAAGAAATAACGTTTCCACCAATTTTAGAACAAATGGCTACTGAGGAACCGGTTGTTATATCTGCGAAAATAGGTGGTTTCATGGTTAAGAGAATACATATTGATTGTGGAAGTGCAACAGAGATCATGTATGAGCAGTGTTTTAAACAGATGGGGTCCAGCATATGTTCACAGTTGCGTCCAACGTCGGTTCCTTTAATTGGTTTTGCAGGAGAAGTAGTAAGACCTATTGGGGAAGTAACTTTACCAATGGTAATAGGTAGTGGGTTACGGATGCGTAACTTGGATGTGTCATTTTTAGTTGTTGCGGCATCATCGGTACATAATATTATTTTGGGGAGACCATTTCTAAGAAGGTTGGTGATGAGGATAGGTCAAGACTAGGCATACAAATGACCCAACATCTACATTTCCGATGGGGAAGACCTCGAAAGCAAGTGTCGCACAGAGAACGAGTTGGAAGCGATGCAGTTGCAGATGAACAAGACGCAAGTGCATCCGACCAACTTACGAAGATGCGACTTCGGAGGCTCTATAAATAGTTCTTTCATTTACTTGCAATGCAACTTATGATTCCGGAAACCACACATCTACTGTGTGTTTTCCTTGTTTGTACCCAAATACTTGAGATATTAATAAATCCATTGATTCATCGATTATTCTTCTTAGATTAGCTCGTTCCTAGTTGAATTATAATCTCTCATTTACATACAGTGGGATTTTGTGGTTCATCAATTGGCGCCATCCGTATTCTCAGGAATTGGTGAAAAATGGAGAAGCAATCGGATGAGTCAGTGAAGAAGAAGTCCATTTTTGATCTAGAAGGAACACCGAAGAACATTCATAGTTCGAAAGGATCAGCTGGAAAACCTAGTGAAAAAGTTTCGGTGTTTCAATTACCGAATCATTCTAATGATGATCCATATTCGGATCATGATGACGAGGATGATAATGTGGATCCGAATAAAGCTGTAGAGATTTTGCAAAGCTTTGATCGAGATTTCCTGATGAGAAATTTGCAGATTCTGAAGCAGTTAAAGGACAAGGAGAAGCGTGAACAATGGTTGCAGGAAGTTTGCGCCACTCTGAAATTTACTCCAGAAAAGGATGCTGCAAAAACTACTGAATTGAAGGATCTAGATGATCTTCTAAATGAAGATCGTACAATTATCAAACAGTCAAAATCATCAGGTATCGATTTTAACGCTTTGAATGAATAGTGAATTTAGTTTTTGAAAGCAATTGACCGATACGCATATTTTGGATCGGAAAAATTAATCTGAATTTGTTTAAATCAAAACTTCATGATCAATCGATGCAATTTGATGCAATAGTGAATTTAGTTTTTGAAAGCAATTTGATGCATTTTGATCCTTGTGGTATGATAATCGTTTAATAATAATGTGAAATCCTTATGAATGGATACAAAATTGAGAATCATTTGGTGAAATACGAAAATCTGGAAATTCGTTGAATGAATACCGGATGAAGATTTGAAGATTCAAAGAGGCTCTTATGAAGATTGCCTAAAAAATCTGGAAAATTATAAAAATAGCAGTTAAGGCGGGAGAACCTTCTTCAAATTTGAATTTTAGAAATTCAAATGCATACTCACGAGATGAGTTGTAAAAAAAAAGAGAAGAGAAAGGAATAGAAAATGAGACACAAATATACACTTCCGAGTAAGCCACATGTGCATTGGAAGTGATGTCGATATGATCTTTCAAAAAATTGATATTACGATTGAAGACTTCCGAGTAAGACGTACGCGCGTCGGAAGTGATTATGATAGCAAGTGAAGACTTCCGAGTAAGACGTACGCGCGTCGGAAATGATTACAATAAGATCTCTTGCGAAGCTAATACTGTATGACACTTTCGAACCAATTACACTTGTGTTGGAAGTGTCGCCCTGAAAGACCTCATATAAGAGGTAGATATGAGCAATTCTAAATAAGCTATAATTGCTATGATTGAATTGTAACGTTAAGACCTTAATCTTTGAAAAAAAGCATTGATCTTATTCTGACCTATGGATTTTGTGATATCAGGCGTGATGAAGTAAATGATGATTTGGATGTGTTATACACATCCACTCATTTATTTCCAAGTCCTTCGGATATGTTTCTCGCTAAGGTGTCTTGCAGGTGACAGGTAGATGCGAATGCGCAGATGCGAGTACGCAGATGCAGGTGACAGGAAGATGCGATTATGCACATGCGAGGCTGAGGAGTCAAGTCCGAAGCCTATAAATACCCAAAGAATTGTATAGATTAGGGGTCGGATGTCATTTGTAACTTTTATATTACACATGCGTCTGTATACTTCCTCTCTCTAGAAAATCAATAAAATACTTCTTTCTTACTCCAATCTTCTTGTTTCTTCATTACTATTTCTCCACCTGATTCATTGGCAATTATCCGTAGGGATAACTTGCTTTTTCAGTGGCGCCATCCGGTAGTTGACACGAATTTTATTTTTATATTTGAGAGTTAGGAAGATTTTGGGGATGAAGGAAGCTAAAATGTTTATGAAGAACAATTTTATGTAAAATTGGCTTGATTCAAGTATTGAGGATGGTTTCTGAATTGGTAACTTTCAGAAACATTTGAGATTTTACACATGAGTTCCAGGTATGAAATCTTAATTTACAGTTGATATAAAGTTCCTTTATAACGTTTTTTGTTGGCAAGCGTGAGGATGCATATTTGAGTTGCTAATGGGAACTTTTGAATTAAAAACCTTTGGTACATATTTCTAGTTCGATTTCAAGTTTTACTTTAGGATGATTTTTCTTTCTAGTATACAAAAAACTTTAAAATTGTAGCCAAGTTATTGGATCATCAATGTTTTTGAAAAACACACACTGCTGTGTCAATGAAATCAAAATTCAAGTTAAAACTCAATATCTGGTTTCCATTACTTTATGATATTTGTTGTCATTTTTAATTAAAAAAGAAGAAAAAAAGAAAAACAAAGAGAAGGAAAGAAAAGAAACTTTTAGATCTGGGAACTTTTCGACGACTGTTACGATTTTAAAACATGATTCAACTCCAGATCTTTGTTAAAATCCTAAAGTTAAGTTTCAACTTTCGATTGTGGTTTATACTTTATCAGATCATAAAGAATCGATTTTCATGAAAATTAATGAAATATTTGGAATTCAGAAGAACATTTTTTGGTTTCTAGATCGCTTTTCCGTTTCACGCAATTATTTTATCTGTTTTTTTGCGATTTGGTGTTGGATGGAAAGAGTTGGTGTGGAACGAAGGCATAATATTGATGGTAATCACGTTTCGATCTTGTTTGGATGAACATCACTTCGTTAACAGGTGAGATTCATGGATTTTACGTTGATTTTGACTTTTTATTGAGTCAACAATTTCAAAATAGTTCAAAATGTTTTGGAGCTTAGATACTTTGATAATTGAATTGTTGAGAAGCGAAGGCATATGGTTGATTGATATTGTGTTCCTATTCCCTACATGAAATTCGAATGGTTCCTTGTATTTTTCAGCATGTGTAATAAAAATTAAATTCAAGCATTTCATTAATGCTTGGAATCCAGTTCATTGAGTCATTTGTTTTCATCAACATGCCTGGATTTAGTCAAGGAGTTTTAATTAATTTACAAGTTCAGCTTTAAATAAATTCGTTCAAAGTTGTGGTTCTCGCTGAACTTTGGTGTTTAATTTTGACTCTCTTCAAAGTCAACAAAGTTTGGGTCAGGTAAAAGTTGTGTTTTTGAGCTTCGGTGCTCATTTGGACGAATTGGTGTGAGAAGTGAGGTTATTCGAGATTGCGGTCACATTTTGATCTATATCAGGAAGTTCGAACATCTGTTACATTATCTTCTGTGAAATCTGGAGAACATACAGTGGCGTGTGTTCTTGGTGTTTATGTTGCAGGCTTGAAGAAGATGATTACCAGGATTGAAGGTGAAGGCTCCGAATCATATCAATTGACTCCTAGAAACTGTTTCGATCAAACACGACCTTCAAATCGTGGTAATTCGGTTGGGTAAGATTTGTGGATCCGTAAAAAAAAGTGTGATTTCCGGATGAGATTTGTTGTTTGGTATCATGTTTCGATTCAATTGGGTGTGGTTTTGGATGTTACGGTATCACAAATTCTAGAAGTTTGAAAGATCAACTGGTGATGAGGTTTACATTCTATCAAACTTTTGTTGATATGGGAAATTGCAACTCTTTAAGGATTTCTAACTGGGTTGATCAAGGTGGTGAATTATTTGGTCCAGGAAAAGGTGACCGTTAGTTTGGCTGATTGTGAAGTTTGGATGATCACAAAGTGGGTATTCTAGGATTGAATGGATCATACAAAGATGAATTTATGCAAAGATTTAGGGGTTTGTTAAATCGCGTGTTGGTTTAAGGATAAGGATCTGCGCATCTGGTACTTCTATAAGATAGGTCGATGGATTAGTTTTAGTTATATTTCATTTAATTCGTAGGAGGTTATTTAGGAACAATGCTATTTGATGAATCACAAAATCCCAACGTATGTAAATGAGAGATTGTAATTCAACTAGGAACAAGCTAATCTAAGAAGAATAATCGATGAATCAATGGATTTATTAATATCTCAAGTATTTGTTTACAATTGGGACAAACACACAGTAAATGTGTATTTTCTGGAATTAGAAGTCCTATTGCAAATGAGTAAAAGAACTATTTATAGAGCCTCTGCAACTGCATCGCATCTTCATGAGTTGGTCGGATGCACTTGCATCTTGTTCATCTGCAACTGCATCGCTTCCAGCTCATTCTCTGTGTGACACTTGCTCTCGGGATCTTTACCATCGGAAGTGTAGATGCCAGGACACTTGCATGTCCGGTCTTGACCTATCCTCATCAAGTCCCCCTAGTCCATTAATTATTCGAGCAATAATTATTGGACTAGAAGTTAAAAGTGTCTCGTACTCCCGGTGAGGTTTGAGAACTTTAATCGATCATCTTTATTAAGTTCGCATGTGTTTTTGATTTGTTACCTCATTAAAAACCTTGTTCGGAAAAACCCTGTGGGAAAAAACCGAAACTTAAGGAAAAAAGAGTGTAACACACATTTCTCTTTTGTGTAGATCACAAGTTTCAAAGATCAGAAATTTTCCAATTTTTAACGATTTCATAGATCTGGTCATCAAGTCCCCCTAGTCCTTATGTTGTTTTATAGAAATGACTAAGGGCTAAGGTATAAAGATCATCATAGGAAATGCTAGTGAAGCCAGTTCTTTAACAGATCAAAAGACTTTGTTTGTCTTTAAAGCAGAACGTTCCTGCAAATGTAATCGTTACATCCTTATGAGGATACTAACGCATTATTGCAAAGAGACACTTCTGCAAGTGTAGAATTCTAACTAACTTGTCAGGCGCGTTTTGCATGTTGATCTGCACTCGAGTACTCTCGATACCCGCCAGTACACGTGTCAGTCGAGGATTAAATGACGGGACAGTTTTTAGTTTTTTATTTTTGAATTTTTTAAATTCAAACGGTTATTTGTATCCGAGATTTTTACCCCATATATAATCCTTTCTCATTTTTAATTCTTTACACTCTTCACTGCCGTCGCTCTTCTTTATTCTTCAAGCCCTAATTGTTTCTTCAAGCTTTTTCTTTTCGAAAGGTCAGTCGATTTCTTACTTGCTTTTTTACTGCATTCTCATGGCGTCTCCGTCAGTTAAGGTCGATGACGATTCGAGTAAGCACAATATGCATATCTCGTTTTCATCTATGTCACCACGCGACTTAGATGAAGTTATTGAGCGGTACCATATTCCTCTTTCATTGAATCCCACTCTTCCACTGCCGAAAACTCCCATTTCCCCTTTTCCTGATGGTAAAATTGGGGTTTATGTCGATATGTTCAAACTTGGGAATTAGCGTCTCCCTTTCACCAAGTTTCTTATGAGAGTTTTGATGTTTTTCAAGATCCATGTTTCTCAGATGCATATCCAAGGGTTTTCACGTTTGAGTCATTTCGAAGCCAATTGTAGGTGATAACGGTTGTCGTGACCGCTACACAAATACCTAACTTAAACTGTAGTAGGGCAAGCTAGGGTATCGAACCAAGGGAGTTAGTGGTTATTAGCGACTCTAACTATCTAACCTAGAATACTGTCACTATCCTAAGTTAACTAAATTAAACCCTAAATTACTGAAAGTATAAAAAGTTGCCTCTTAGCTGTGAATTGATTGGGTTGATATTAAACTAACAAATTATCTTATATGATGACAAAGGTAACCACTTTAGGATTCAGGCTGTTAGGTAACTAGTTTATCACTTTGGGTTTCTATTCTGGAAATTACATAGACATAACCGTATCCAGTTTGATTAACCTAATTACTAATTACCACGTACTCGCTTAGGATAGTCCTAGAGCTATGCTTAGAAAGGTAGTCCGGGAGCGGGGGGCGCATACGATAATAACAAGCAACCAATTAAAACAAACAAACACTAAGATCAATCGAGTGTCACAATCTCAAATCTTACCCATAACATAAAAACCCTAGTTCAAAACAACCCTCACTAACCCTTCACCCAAAGTAGTCACGAAGGGTTTAGCCAACAATCATAATAAACAATATAAATGTTGTCACCATCGAATTGTTCATCACGACAAATCAACTAAAATAATTGTTCTACAAATAAAATAAAGAAAAGAAAAGAACCAAGTTTCCTGTTGTTGGCTTCCACACATGCACAGCAAAATAATTATGATTCTGCGATGATCTTCTTGTTCTCTTAATCTCTTGTGCGTCTGACTCGTAGCCAAAGGGCTACGCCCTTTTTCCCTGCCGTCTGAACTCTTCTGTTCCAAAAACCCCCAAAGGGTTGTCCAACTCTGGACACGTCTCTTCCCCCTTTTTATTCCATGGCTTCTTCTTTAAATTGGGCAAATCATGAACCCACGTGACTCCTAATAATTGTTGGTGGTATTTTGATATGTGGTAGGCCATTAGCCCACGTAGCAAGTCCATTCATGTGATCCACCACAAAATCTCTAATTCTTTTCTTCTTTTCTAACCCACGTGAGAGTTGAGACTACACAAATAACATGGAAATATATTTACCAAATAATAATAATAGTGTTATCCATCATACTACTTGAACTAAATGATATTAATCCATAATAATAATAATATACCCAAATAATACGTAGATTAAATTCTTGTCACAAGTCTAGATTAATCATGCTATTTTTTCCCATTTTCTTCTTAACCCACAAAATATAAAAACCGATTATATCAATATACTTTACGCCCAACTCGATGTCTTTAGGGGATGAATAATACTAAATTTAATGTACTTTTAAGTTACTTATCACATCCCCACACTTATCTTTTTCCGTCCCGGAAAAACTGCCATGGAATTATAACCGGAAACCAGTTTCCAAATCATTCCACTTTTCAAATTATCAACCATTTCAATTTCACAAGACCATAATGTAATCACATAAACTAACTGCAATTGCCAGTATTTCGGTCCGACTAAACCCAACCACTGACCTTTTGTTTCGCCCCCAAAGTGTTTATAATTTACCGAATAGAGTTATCAATCTGCCTATGTGTCCCACATTAAGAAAGTTCAAGTTCAACCTACTTCCGAATCAACGCATTCCAACAAAGCAACTATAACATTCTGATCACTATCACATATTCTAATCATCACAGACAAATCCATCATATCATCCCAACCGGTTATCCCGTACATGACCCCCAGTATATAATATAATATTAAGTACAAACCAATATCATGAAAACAAAATAACCAAAAGAAAAGTACAAGGATAGAAAGTAAACCGATCGGGTGATGTGCCTGCAATCCCTAATCCGCCTCCTCATCTCCAGCAACCGGCATCTCCTCATCTCGCGTCCCAGAACTACCAGCACCATCTCCAGTCTCAACAAAACCAGCATCAGTACCTGCATCTCCCGAACCACTAGCACCAACCCCAGTAGCAGCCTCATCTCTCACCCGCTCTCTGTATATCTCTGGAATCTCAATCCCCTGATGTATCATCTGTAATCTCAACATCCCCTCTAACCTATCAAACCTCTCATCAATCCGCTGATCAATATGATCCATCAGCTGATCCCTCTATACCAATAGCGTCATCGGCTCAGGCCTCGGCTCTCTCCTCGCATGTGTCGGATGAGGGCGCTCCACACTAAACGTAACACGCTGTCTGTGTGGTGGAACGGCCCTCTGCATCGCCTCCGCGGCCTCAGTACCCGCCGGAGGATGCACAACAAAACCCTCCCTCATCGGCACCCACGCCGGAGGGTCCTGCAATGATACCATACCCGCTGCCCTCAAATCAGTCAAACCAAAGGCAACAGTCCTCGGTCCCCTAGTAAGATGTGTCTCATGATATCTCTGAAACACCCCCAAGTGATGAGCTATCCTCGTAACATACGGGCCCATATCCATCCTCGAAGTAACACCTCCTCGTCGAACCCTCTGAAACGCCAACAACATCACATACGCCAGATTGAGGTCGTGTGGCCCCATAATCGCTCGCATACAAATCAGATCTAGTCGGTTACACTTGTCGGTCCCAGACTTACGTCCGACAAGTGTGCATGCAATAATCCTGTGTAGATAGCGAATGACAGGATCTCGAATAAACGATGCTGGAACAGACGCAACATAGTCACAATCCGCAATCATCCTCCAGAATGAAGCAATCTGTCCATCAGTAATGCCCTGGGGATGCGGTCTCTGAAAATAACCCCGCGGCGCAGACTCGAAGGCTGGCAACTCCACCTCAGCCTGAGTATAAAACCCCGTAGCCACAGCGAACTGCTGAATACTCATCTCGAACATCTGCCTCCCAAGTGAAAATGATACCGCGTACGGCTCAGAAAAACGTCCAGACTCCAAACAAAATGTAGAATGAAACTCTAATGTCAGCTCCCTATACGACCTATCAGCACATGCCAAAACCTGCCTCCATCTCGGCGTCAACCAGCCCTTAATCCTCTGCCTACCTCCTAACGTGTCTAACAGCCCCCAATCGAATGTCCTACACTGCAGCAACTCCATATCTAACAATCTCTCGCACTGCACGTACTCGGGCGTCCCCTCAGCAAACTGAAGCAGCGTGTGCTCTCCTAGCACTCTCTGGTCCTCCGGAATGGGATCAACAGTGTGATCCGGAAGAACCTCCTCCTGTCGATAGTCGATCGTCCTGGCTCGCCTCTGGACGAATACCGGATCACTCGGCTCTCCGCGTGGCCGCTTAGGCGGCCCTCGTGCCCCCCGACCTGGGTGACGCTCAGCCATCTCTGCAAAACAACTATTAGGAACATAGAATAATAATAACAGCAGATTGTGTCCCAAAATTCAATAAACAATCAAATTACTTCAAAACAGGATTCCCATCGTGGCGCGAGGAGGAAGCCTCAGCCCTCGCTACACGACGCCTAAATAATCTGGCAAAACCCTAATTTCAACCCGCATCGTGGCGCGAGGAGGAAGCCTCAGCCCTCGCGTCACGACGCCTAAATAATCTGGCAAACCCTAATTTAAAACGGGATCGTGGCGCGAGGTTCGCTAGCAGGGGCTCGCGACACGATCCCCTTGGCGACGGGCAAAAACATAAAACCGGTTATCTCCGAGCCCTCGTCGACCAAATTACACCGAATTTCGGTGATCCCGAGCAAGAAAAATCATAATTCGTTCACTTCCTACACTCGATTATGCTCGGGATTCACTATTTTACACTACGATAACAAAACCATAACGAAAAAATGACCTAAACTAACCAAATACCCGACAAAATTATACTCAAGAGGGAGAGTCGTACCTGGAAGCCGTAAAACTGAACAAAAAAAACAATTTGTGATGGCGGTGGTCGCGGTGATCGGCGGTTGCAGCGTCGATGGTAACGGTGAAGGCGCGGCGGTGAGTGGTGGTGGCGGTTATCTGCGGTCGGTGATGTGTGGCGATGGATGGTGAACGGTAATGACGGTCGCGGTGGTGGTGGTTAACGGTGAAGGCGCGGCGGTGAGTGGTGGTGGCGGTGATGGTGAAGAGTGGTGGTGCCGATGGAAGCGGTGGTTTTGGGTTTTAGGTCAAAATGACCGACAACCTGCTTAAGGAGTATTTTTTTTCAAAATTTTTAAAACGCGTCGTGGCGCGAGAGCCTGTGGCTGCCCTCGTCGCGCCACGATCCCCAATTTATAAAACCCTAATCAAATAACACCCGCGTCGTGCCGCGAGGAGTAAGCCTCAACCCTCGCGCCACGATGCGATCTACAGTGGCAGAAGACTTGAATTATTTTAAATGTTTTGCCAAGTTGTGCGTTTTCTCGGTTTCACCACCACCGACAGCTTGGTTTCTCTCTAAATCTATCGTGAACATACCTGACAGGTCCATGTTGTCCTCGTTTTAGCTAGTCCCTCTCGAGCTCCTGTAATTACAACTAATTAAAAGAAAACAAAGACAAACAAAGAAAAACAAAGAAAAATTAAACACAACGAAACAAATCCGGGTTGCCTCCCGTTTAGCGCTAAGTTTAACGTCTTCAGCCAGACGGTACTACTCTTCAAGCTTTCTCAAATCCCGGGTGTGTATATGGAGCCGCTAGGAAATAGTCATCTTTGTCCACCTTTCCATGTATATCCGCAGAATCCACATAAGGCTTCAATCGATGTCCGTTCACAACTTGCCTCAAATGATCGTCAAGATCTTCAATCTCCACATTACCATACTCTCCCACTCTAACTACCACATATGGACCTGTCCATTTACTCCTCAACTTGCCCGGAAACAACTTCAATCGCGAGTTATACAACCATACTTTCTGTCCCGGCTTAAACTCCGTCAACCTCAGCTTTGCATCATGATATTTCTTCATTCTTTCTTTGTAAGCCGATGCGGAATCATACGCCTCAGCCCGCAACTCCTCCAATTCACACAAATCCAGCTTCCTTTGTCTTCCCGCTTCATCATAATCCACATTCAATTCTTTCGTCGCCCAATATGCACGATGAGCAATCTCCACCGGTAGATGACATCCCTTACCGTAAACCAACCGATACGGGGTCATTCCAATAGGCGTCTTGTATGCGGTGCGATACGCCCATAAAGCATCATCCAACTTAATTGCCCAATCCTTTCGGTCGGGTCGCACTGTTTTCTGTAAAATCTCTTTGACCTGCCTGTTGGAAACTTCAACTTGCCCGCTCGTTTGCGGGTGATAAGGTGTTGCAATTCTGTGGTCCACGCCATACCTCTTCAAAAGTTTGCTAAACCAAAAATTCTTAAAATGTGATCCCCCATCACTGATAATTACCCGGGGGACTCCAAACCTCACAAAAATATTGGACTGAACAAACTTACATACCACCTTGCTGTCGTTGGTCTTGGTTGCGATTGCTTCCACCCACTTCGATACATAATCAACAGCTACCAGAATATAAACAAACCCATGGGAATTCGGGAATGGACCCATGAAATCGATCCCCCAAACATCAAACAAATCTACTACCAAAATCGGTTGCATGGGCATTTCATTGCGCTTTGAGATACTTCCCATCTGCTGACACCTATTACAAGCCTTTGCAAACTCATGTGCATCCTTGAAAACCGTCGGCCAATATAATCCTGATGATAATACCCGGCGACCCGTTTTCTGACCACTGAAGTGTCCTCCACACGCTGATTCGTGTAACAAACTCAGGACACTCGGCACTTCTTCACTTGGCACACATCTCCGAATTATCTGATCGGGACCTATCTTGAACAGATCTGGCTCGTCCCATACATAATGTCGCACCTGGGCTTTAAACTGCATCTTCTGCTTGGATGTCCAATGATCTGGTAGTGTACCTGCAGCCAAGAAATTAACAATGTGAGCATACCAAGGTAAAGTCGAAACAGAAAGTAAATGCTCATCGGGGAATGTCTCATTGATCCCCATGCTGTCTCCATCTTCAATGTGTGGCAGTCTAGACAAGTGGTCTGCCACCACGTTCTCTGTTCCTTTCTTGTCACGGATCTCCAAATTGAATTCTTGCAACAACAGAATCCACCGAATCAGCCTCGGTTTAGCATCCTTCTTCTCCATCAAGTATCTGACTGCGCTGTGGTCTGAATACAAATCACCTTGCTCCCCCAAATGTAAGACCTGAATTTGTCAAGAGCAAAAACAACTGCAAGCAACTCTTTTTCAGTAGTAGTGTAATTCAATTGTGCCCCATCTAGAGTTTTACTTGCATAATAAATTACCACCGGTTTCTTGTCTACCCGTTGACCCAAAACAGCCCCGACCGCAAAGTCACTCGCATCACACATTATTTCAAAAGGACGCGACCAATCGGGTGCTTGCAAAATTGGTGCTTCAATCAAATTATTTTTCAAAGTGTTAAAAGCAGTTAGACACTCATCATTAAAATCAAATGGTTCATCCTTAAGCAGCAATTTGCAAAGAGGTTTTGTAATTTTACTGAAATCTTTGATAAACCTCCTATAGAAACCGGCGTGCCCCAGAAAAGCCCTTATGCCCTTAACGTTGGTCGGGGGTGGCAAAGTTGAGATAACTTTGATTTTTGCCCGGTCCACTTCCATCCCCCGACTCGACACAACATGGCCCAAAACAATACCCTCTCTGACCATAAAGTGACTCTTTTCCCAACTCACAACCAAATTAGTTTCAATGCATCTATCCAAAACTTTGGTCAATTGATCTAAGCAAGTTTCAAAAGATGTGCCAAAAATGGAGAAATCGTCCATAAATATTTCCAAAGAATCCCCGACCATGTCTGAAAAAATTGCCATCATACATCTTTGAAAGGTGGCCGGGGCATTGCACAGCCCGAATGGCATTCTCCTAAAAGCAAAAGTACCATAAGGGCAGGTGAAGGTGGTCTTTTGTTGGTCCTCGGGGTGAATGGCAATTTGGTTGTACCCCTAGTAACCGTCTAGAAAACAATAAAATTCCTGACCAGACAATTTCTCAATGATTTGATCAATAAAAGGTAACGGAAAATGGTCCTTAGAGGTTGCGGTGTTCAGTTTCCTATAATCAATGCAAATTCGCCACCCGGTTACCGGCCGGGTGGCTATTTCCTCACCTTTCTCGTTTCTGATGATCTGAATACCTGCTTTCTTCGGGACCGTTTGTGTTGGACTCACCCATGCACTATCTGAAATTGGGTATATGATGCCCGCATCCAACCACTTCAGAACCTCCTTCTTGACAACTTCCCGCATGTTGGGGTTCAATCTCCTCTGTGCATCTCTCGCCGGTTTTGCTCCCTCTTCGGTGATTATCTTGTGCATCACAATGGAGGGACTAATGCCCTTCAAATCAGCGATCGTCCATCCTATCGCTGCTCTCCTCTCAGCTAACACCTTCATCAATGCACTTTCCTGCTTCTCAGATAAACCTGCAGCAATGATAACCGGAAGTGTGTTATTATCACCAATAAAAGCATATTTCAAATGTTTTGGCAATTCTTTTAATTCTAAATTCGGAGGTGATTCGAGTGATGGTTTCAATTTTGAATCGATGTGATCCGGCAAACTCTCCACATGGTAAGACCACGGCGGTCTTCGCTCCTGCACAGCTAGCAGCTCCTGCCTCTCTTCCTCTTCCTCCAGCTCCTTCACTGTACCTGCATGTTCCCTGCCAAAAACAGCACACTCCTCGGTGGTTCCATCTTCCTCATTGCAAGCAAAATAAGGATAGACAGTTCCATCGACAACGTCCGCTCGAAAGCATTCGTCGTCCTCCCGAAGGTCAGTTACATTTCCAAACATACTCAATCTTATCTTTCGATTACCGAATGTCATGTCAACGGTGCCCAGTTTACAATCAATTTGTGCATGGCTTGTGGCTAAAAATGGCCGACCCAAAATTACCGTTGGTTGAGAATCCTTTTCGACTGACACATAATCTAAAACCAAAAAGTCGACAGGATAGAAAAACTCATCAACCTTGACAATGACATCCGTTAATACTCCCCGGGGTAGCTTTGGGGTCAAGTCAGCCAAAATCACCGTAGTGTTGGCTTTTTTCAATGGTCCGAAATCGTACTGATCGTACAGGCTCCCCGGTAGTATACTGACACTGGTTCCAAGATCCAACAGGGCACGAGTCATCTGAAAATCACCAACTTGAATAGAAATCATTGGTGCCCCTGGATCTTGCAACTTCTGAGGCAAAATACCTGAAATAATGGCACTCACTTCTGAATTTGCATCAAGTCGTTTTGGAATTTTGTAATTACGTTTTTGAGTGCACAATTCTTTCAGGTACTTTGCATAGGCCGGAATTTGTTTAATTGCATCCAAGAGGGGTAAATTAATTTTAACTTGCTTAAACACATCCCACATTTCCTCTTGGTGCGGCCCCCTTTTTCCCAACTCTTTTTGTTTTCCCGGTTCGATTAATGCTTTAGGAAAAGGGATGGTATTAACCTCCACACCCTCTTCCTTTGATTCTTTTTGATTCTCACCCATTACCCTATTTTTTGACTCTTGAAAAGTGACACGTTTTTTACTCTTAGGGCTAACAGGTTTGTTTTCGACCGGTTTTTCATTAGGAACAATTTCCTCTTCATCATCACTTACCCAATCCTCAACCACCCCATCAACCTGTGGTTGAGGTGTCCCCACCTTATTATCTACTAGCTTACCTGACCGCAATGTTGTTACCTTGTTGATCGGCACATGTCTTGTGTTTTTTTGATGTGGATGCCTGATGCTGCGGGTTGATGGTGGTATCACTCGGCAAGTTCCCCGCTTCTCGTTTTGCTGACTCGGACGCCAATTGACCCACTTTCTTGGCCAAAGCTTCATGATTTTTCTCTTGAATTTCGAACTTCCTCTCTAAACCCTTGAGTGACTCCATAATGCTCGTCAATTGTGCTCCAAGGCCATCATCTTGCTTCGGTTGGTTCTGCTGATAATTGCGTTGTTGCTGATTCCCACCTTGATTGTAGTTATTGCGTTGGTAGCCTCCCGAGTTGTTTCCTTGACGATTCTGGGACTGCTGGTATTGCTGTCCTCCACCCTGCACATAAGAACCTTGAAAGTCAGGATTCAATTGATTGTTCGCATTACCATACCTGAAGTTTGGATGATTTCGCATGTTCGGATGATATGTGTTGGAGTTGAAATCGAATGGTTTCCCTTGAACATAGCTCACATCCTCCTGCCCGCTACCCAAAGTAGGACACTGATTCGCATAGTGTCCCAACTCGCTGCATGTTGCGCAAACGACAAATGATGATGCTGCCTTCGCTTCTTCACTACCACCACCGACACTGAGTTGTGTTAATTGTTTCTCCAATAAGGCACACTTCTTCTCCAAGCTCTCATACTTCTCTTCCACACCGTAATCCACTGCTTTTAGTGCTGCTTTTGGTCTTCTAGCGGATTAGGCATGTCTCCTTGATGTTGTAGACAAACGCTCCAGGTGAGCCCAATCATCTGCTTCCGGATTTGTGAGAAACGTTCCATTGCTTATCGAAAGTAAATCCCGAGCATCATCCTGCAATAAACCATCATAAAAACAATGAATTAGATCCCACATTTCAAAACCATGATGAGGACATTTTCGTAAAAGTTCTTTAAATCTAGTAAAAGCTTCATGAAAAGGCTCCCCT
The DNA here is from genome assembly GCA_039602395.1 of Deinandra increscens subsp. villosa. Classification (NCBI taxonomy): domain Eukaryota; kingdom Viridiplantae; phylum Streptophyta; class Magnoliopsida; order Asterales; family Asteraceae; genus Deinandra; species Deinandra increscens. The sequence continues at coordinate 16,072 of JBCNJP010004457.1, forward strand.
GATGATTGTTGAAAGCCTCGGATGGCTGCTCTGCCCTCACTGGTCTTGCTCATTGGATAATACTCATCCAAGAACGCTTCTTGCAACTCCGCCCATGTATGGATGCTTGCGGCGGGTAAACTATCAAACCACCGGCGGGCGCGATCCTTGAGTGTAAAAGAGAACATCATCAGTTTAACATCGTCAGTTGTGAAACCTGTTGCGCCAATTGTGCTGCAAGTAGATTCAAACGATTTTATGTGAAGGTAAGGCTCCTCCGTCCTCTTCCCATAAAACTCCGGCAAAAACCGCAAGTATTGAGGTTTCACTTCAAATGCCCTATTGTTCTGAGAGACCGGAGTTACAACTGCTGATGAACTTGGCATAATGATCGGCTTGAAATGGCTCTCAACTCCTTGTGCTCGGGCTGGTGTCACTATCCTCGGTACGCCTCCTTCCATGTGAACTTGATTCCTCCCTTGATTATTAGGGACATAAGGTACACCCCTTGGAGGTTGATTCTGACGCACTGGTTGAGGGTGAACCGGAGGTTGTTGTCGTCGTGGGTTAGCTAACACCTCCGGTTGACCTCTAACTGGGTACCCATTGTCTTCATCAGGCTCGTACCACTCTTGGTCCCATTGTTCGTCCTGTTGCTGCCAATCTTGCTGTCCTCCATTGTCTGCGGCTCCATACCCGTACCTTTGCTGATCGAACATCGGGTTTTGCCAGATGTTGGCCTGGTTGGCAGGGTAGAATTGTTGAGGGGGTGGTTGTTGTGGTGCTCGGCGAAATTGTGGTTGCGGTGGTGGTTGCTGTGGTGGTGGAATCGGGGGTTGACCTCTGTAACGGAGGTCTTCTGCGTCATGATGTGACGACCGAGCTGAGTGGTGTGAGTTTGGTCGCCCGTTGAGCGGGTCTTCAAGGTTTGGATATGGTTGTCTCTGAAAGGCTGGATCATTTTGTGGGTTTTGTGGCTGAACTTGCGGGTCTTGTGGTTGGTTTTGGAGATTGGGGTCAATTTGGGGTGGGATTACTGGTTGTTGTTGGTTTTGTGGCTGGTTCTCCATGTTTCTCCTGCTTCTTTGCTCTGCTCGGTTCTGCCGAGCCGTACGTTCAATTTCTGGATTGTAGATTAACGGTGATTGCTTTTGGGAATACCTAGTATGCATAAAACTTGCACAAACCTGCAAAACAGCCAAAACAAAGCAAACGGGTTACGTAGCCCTGCTCTAGAGGTTGCAAGGAACACGTTAGAAGCAACGAAACACAAAGTTGGGGGGCCAAAAATTGGAAAAACTTTCTGTCCAATTGGCTCCTATCGTGTCGCTAGGCTTGTGGGTGGGGGCTCGCGACACGATGCAGGTAAAATTCCGAATTTTTTAATTAATTAATTTTTTTTTTTAAAACAGAATAAAATGCAGGGAATGAAAATAAAACACTATTTTTGGATTTTTGGAATTTTTTAGAAAAAATTTAAAAACAATTAAATCAACTAACAAACAAGCGCACGATTCCCCGGCAACGGCGCCAATTTGATAACGGTTGTCGTGACCGCTACACAAATACCTAACTTAAACTGTAGTAGGGCAAGCTAGGGTATCGAACCAAGGGAGTTAGTGGTTATTAGCGACTCTAACTATCTAACCTAGAATACTGTCACTATCCTAAGTTAACTAAATTAAACCCTAAATTACTGAAAGTATAAAAAGTTGCCTCTTAGCTGTGAATTGATTGGGTTGATATTAAACTAACAAATTATCTTATATGATGACAAAGGTAACCACTTTAGGATTCAGGCTGTTAGGTAACTAGTTTATCACTTCGGGTTTCTATTCTGGAAATTACATAGACATAACCGTATCCAGTTTGATTAACCTAATTACTAATTACCACGTACTCGCTTAGGATAGTCCTAGAGCTATGCTTAGAAAGGTAGTCCGGGAGCGGGGGGCGCATACGATAATAACAAGCAACCAATTAAAACAAACAAACACTAAGATCAATCGAGTGTCACAATCTCAAATCTTACCCATAACATAAAAACCCTAGGTCAAAACAACCCTCACTAACCCTTCACCCAAAGTAGTCACGAAGGGTTTAGCCAACAATCATAATAAACAATATAAATGTTGTCACCATCGAATTGTTCATCACGACAAATCAACTAAAATAATTGTTCTACAAATAAAATAAAGAAAAGAAAAGAACCAAGTTTCCTGTTGTTGGCTTCCACACATGCACAGCAAAATAATTATGATTCTGCGATGATCTTCTTGTTTTCTTAATCTCTTGTGCGTCTGACTCGTAGCCAAAGGGCTACGCTCTTTTTCCCTGCCGTCCGAACTCTTCTGTTCCAAAAACCCCCAAAGGGTTGTCCAACTCTGGACACGTCTCTTCCCCCTTTTTATTCCATGGCTTCTTCTTTAAATTGGGCCAATCATGAACCCACGTGACTCCTAATAATTGTTGGTGGTATTTTGATATGTGGTAGGCCATTAGCCCACGTAGCAAGTCCATTCATGTGATCCACCACAAAATCTCTAATTCTTTTCTTCTTTTCTAACCCACGTGAGAGTTGAGACTACACAAATAACATGGAAATATATTTACCAAATAATAATAATAGTGTTATCCATCATACTACTTGAACTAAATGATATTAATCCATAATAATAATAATATACCCAAATAATACGTAGATTAAATTCTTGTCACAAGTCTAGATTAATCATGCTATTTTTTCCCATTTTCTTCTTAACCCACAAAATATAAAAACCGATTATATCAATATACTTTACGCCCAACTCGATGTCTTTAGGGGATGAATAATACTAAATTTAATGTACTTTTAAGTCACTTATCACATCCCCACACTTATCTTTTTCCGTCCCGGAAAAACTGCCATGGAATCATAACCGGAAACCAGTTTCCAAATCATTCCACTTTTCAAATTATCAACCATTTCAATTTCACAAGACCATAATGTAATCACATAAACTAACTGCAATTGCCAGTATTTCGGTCCGACTAAACCCAACCACTGACCTTTTGTTTCGCCCCCAAAGTGTTTATAATTTACCGAATAGAGTTATCAATCTGCCTATGTGTCCCACATTAAGAAAGTTCAAGTTCAACCTACTTCCGAATCAAATTCAGTCAAAACAAAGGGTACTCAAGATGATATTTTTAGATTTTCCCCACCCGCCTTTAAACCAGATACTCATATGTCCACAGAATGATGGAATAGATGGATAACGAAGTGTTTGAGCATTTATTTTCTAATCTAACTATATTTCTTCTTCTTCTTCTTTTTTCTATTTTTCCTTTTTTTTTTTTTGTAGATGGTTAATTTTAACTATAGTTACCAACGGACATCATCAGAGGCATTCTTTCACAAGGTCTTACCCCCGAAATCATACGTGAGTGTTTTGCCCGCGAGATCCGGAACATCATCAGAGGCACGCACCACGGGATACTATCCTTAGTTTGTACATGAGTATTTTGTCCCTTCACTCTAAAATTATTAACCAAATTATTCACCTAATATGCTCAAAGATGGAAAGATGGGGCGCCGTTATTTCTCGGATTTGCTTTCGCAAAAAGATCATAACGTGCCAAGTTATTCTAAGGATATATAAGTCTCTAATTCAAAAAGGTCTCTTTCCTCCTAATCATCAGTTTCGATCTCCCTATCACCCCTAAAGTGAGAACCCACTAGCAGATTAGTTTAATTACATATTTATACAGGAACAAGCACGATGGGATAATTAAGCTTTACTAGGTCAGCTGGGCCTACCGACACATCACAAATCAGATACGTTTTCCATTCATTCCTTTCCTACCACTTTTCCCATTTCTTTCTTATTTTTATTCTGAAAATCGACTCCCAATTGTACTATCATTTTCCGTGTTTTGCAAGTAATTCCAAAGACATTTTTCAATTTTTTCTTTTAAAACACTACAAATAAACTAACTAAAAATGAAAAATCTTTTTTGGATTTTTTATATGTTTTTTTTTTTTTAAATAACACAAAACTACCTAAAAATGGAAAAACTGACGTCCTGTCCCCCTCCCCACACTTAAGATCAACATTGTCCTCAATGTGATAGAAGAACACGCACAAACAAATATACAGACACGAACGATAAGAGAAAAATTAAAAGAAAGTAGACTAAAAAATAAAAACAAAAGTTGGAACAGACTCCCCTGAGATAATTCCATGAAAGCTCCTCAAAAGTCGTGCCAACACAAACTCCATTCCGAAAGTGCCGTGGCTCAACGCATTCCAACAAAGCAACTATAACATTCTGATCACTATCACATATTCTAATCATCACAGACAAATCCATCATATCATCATATATATCAACAAAAATAATCACAACCACCCCAACCGGTTATCCCGTACATGACCCCCAGTATATAATATAATATTAAGTACAAACCAATATCATGAAAACAAAATAACCAAAAGAAAAGTACAAGGATAGAAAGTAAACCGATCGGGTGATGTGCCTGCAATCTCTAATCCGCCTCCTCATCTCCAGCAACCGGCATCTCCTCATCTCGCGTCCCAGAACTACCAGCACCATCTCCAGTCTCAACAAAACCAGCATCAGTACCTGCATCTCCCGAACCACTAGCACCAACCCCAGTAGCAGCCTCATCTCTCACCCGCTCTCTGTATATCTCTGGAATCTCAATCCCCTGATGTATCATCTGTAATCTCAACATCCCCTCTAACCTATCAAACCTCTCATCAATCCGCTGATCAATATGATCCATCAGCTGATCCCTCAATACCAATAGCGTCATCGGCTCAGGCCTCGGCTCTCTCCTCGCATGTGTCGGATGAGGGCGCTCCACACTAAACGTAACACGTTGTCTGTGTGGTGGAACGGCCCTCTGCATCGCCTCCGCGGCCTCAGTACCCGCCGGAGGATGCACAACAAAACCCTCCCTCATCAGCACCCACGCCGGAGGGTCCTGCAATGATACCATACCCGCTGCCCTCAAATCAGTCAAACCAAAGGCAACAGTCCTCGGTCCCCTAGTAATATGTGTCTCATGATATCTCTGAAACACCCCCAAGTGATGAGCTATCCTCGTAACATACGGGCCCATATCCATCCTCGAAGTAACACCTCCTCGTCGAACCCTCTGAAACGCCAACAACATCACATACGCCAGATTGAGGTCGTGTGGCCCCATAATCGCTCGCATACAAATCAGATCTAGTCGGTTACACTTGTCGGTCCCAGACTTACGTCCGACAAGTGTGCATGCAATAATCCTGTGTAGATAGCGAATGACAGGATCTCGAATAAACGATGCTGGAACAGACGCAACATAGTCACAATCCGCAATCATCCTCCAGAATGAAGCAATCTGTCCATCAGTAATGCCCTGGGGATGCGGTCTCTGAAAATAACCCCGCGGCGCAGACTCGAAGGCTGGCAACTCCACCTCAGCCTGAGTATAAAACCCCGTAGCCACAGCGAACTGCTGAATACTCATCTCGAACATCTGCCTCCCAAGTAAAAATGATACCGCGTACGGCTCAGAAAAACGTCCAGACTCCAAACAAAATGTAGAATGAAACTCTAATGTCAGCTCCCTATACGACCTATCAGCACATGCCAAAACCTGCCTCCATCTCGGCATCAACCAGCCCTTAATCCTCTGCCTACCTCCTAACGTGTCTAACAGCCCCCAATCGAATGTCCTACACTGCAGCAACTCCATATCTAACAATCTCTCGCACTGCACGTACTCGGGCGTCCCCTCAGCAAACTGAAGCAGCGTGTGCTCTCCTAGCACTCTCTGGTCCTCCGGAATGGGATCAACAGTGTGATCCGGAAGAACCTCCTCCTGACGATAGTCGATCGTCCTGGCTCGCCTCTGGACGAATACCGGATCACTCGGCTCTCCGCGTGGCCACTCCCGATTCTACGGGGAATTTTGAAGTAAATGAACAGCTAGGAGAGGGTGTGCAGTCAAAGAATGATGTTGCGGTAACCCCTCCTCCTACTGATGATTTTGATATTGATGATTATTTATTGAATTCACCTGATATGTCACAAGAACCAGGTTTTTCTGATGTAAGTATTTTGCAGAAAGGTACCTCATCTTTGATCACTTTGGCCAATTTAGCTCACGCATCCTCTTCTTCGCAGAAGGATGCTCCGAGCTTTGCTGTTCCTACCTCTGAGTGGTTAAAGAGGGAGATAGATCTGGTTACCCTCAGAAGCAATGTTGGTAGGGGTTTGGATTCTGTTGTTGTGAACGCTGTCTTTGTCCCTCAATGGGAGGTCAGAAATGGTGATACTTGCACCGAAAGCTCAATCGCAAAAATGATCACTCTACTTGGAAGTACTCCTACTGACATTTTCAGCCTTCAACAAATTCCTAATGAAGCTTTTTCAAATGAACTCATGCTTGCACAATCGAAGCAACAGAGCCTGGTGGCAGATGTGTATGGTCGATGGATCATTGCTAAGGCGAGAGTTGAAGAGTTAACCAAGAAGCTGTTGGCGCATAAGGCCTCTTTTGGTTCTATAAGCGATCAAGTGAAGATTAATGATTTACATGCAAAGGTTGAGCTCCTCACAACCAAGAACCGGAAGCTGGTATCGCTTGAGCAGGAAATGAGGAGAGATCTCAAGCAGGCACAGGATGATGTGATGGCTTTCAAAAGTCAATTTTTGGATCAAAAGAAGATATTTGATGAACAAGCCATCAAAATGTTGGAGATCACCTCTCAATGTGATTCAGTAGTTGAAGCTGTTAACAAAGGTATCTCTTATATTTCTTTATTTTCATAATTTTTCATTTGCACTTGCATAGTCTTTTATCACCTTTAACATTTGCATTTTAATCCTTCAAAGAAAATGCTGCCCTTGTTGAAACCGTCAAGGCATTAACCGAAGAAAGAGAGCAAATGCAGAAGGAGCTAGCATCTGTGAAGGAAAAGAGCAAATGGCTGATTGAGGAAGGTTTTAACTTGGTTGCTAAGCGTGTACATTCCGAAATGATCCCCATGACTCTCAGAGTTAATTCTGCCGCCAATGCGATGGGTTATAATGAAGGGATCAAGTGTGGGCTAGCACATGCTGTGAAAGGTGAAGCCAACTTCCTGACTTTCAAAGAATACGATCATAAAGCCGGTGAGAAGCTGTTGACACAGTTGGATGCTCTGAAGTCAATGACGTTCCATTCCATTGACGACGTTTCGAAGTTGAGCCTGGACGATACAGAGATAATGGGGGATATGCTGAAACCAATTTCCTTAGCAAAAGGTTCTGCAACCCCAAAGGCTGATGCTCCTTCAACTTCAAAGGCAGATGCTCCAACCGCCACCGGTAATTGATCTCTTTATTAATCATGATCTTTTGTTGAACATTTTAATCATCTCTCAAAGTCCACTTATGCTGTGGCACAAGACAACTTACTTTTTATTTTGCACTTGGTATGTTCTAGTACTTCTTTAATTGTGGATCCCCTCGGAACTGCATCTGTTTGCAGTTTCGATTATATTGGCATATACGACAATGCATGTGGATGTTTGCTTTACTTATTTTTTGCCTTGAGCCTTTGAATTATGTTATCATCTTATGGTTCATAGGATATGAGTCATGTTTGATTATGTTTGTGTCATGTCACTTGCGATCGAAGTATATCGTTGTTTGCACTTGCACTTGCAAAATGATCATACACGACCTTTTATACTTGGAATCGTATGTATGTTTTCCATTCGATTCTTGACATTTTTCTTTTTAAACTTGCGAAATATTTTCTTACAAGCTTTTGAGCAACTTTATAAGTTCTCCTTCACAAGTACTTTGACAAGATTCTAACAAAATCATTAACTTTTAAAGAAGGCTGCCATACGCGTTTCCCCCCTATCAAATGCGTCCATCCTCAAAGGGTTTTAACAACATAACGTCAATACCACTTTTAAAGTTAAGTGTTTTTTGTTTCGAATACGAATCTTTTCCTTGTGGTGTATAGAGTCCTTACATCTTTTGGTAAGGTTCAGTTGATCTTTTTCCTTTGAATGATCAACCCACAAGACCACTTTATAACATTAGTTATTCAGCAGCACTTGCGACCCTTAGAGAGCTCAAGTTGGAATTTTATTAATAATCATAGCATACCTTTATCCACTTAAGTTTGGCCATCTCTCGTTTGGGCTTTTGTTAGCAACCATTGTACTAACAAGGTGTCCGGCCTGATCACCTCTTCCCAACATGCACTCTTTAATTGTCAATGAGACAGTTGAGGACAAGAAAAGTATTTTTACTTTTTCTTGGGTTACCCTTTATAAATAAAGGAATAACAGCGATACTGCATTAAGGTATTGGTATGTAATATCTTTTGAAAATGCACCCGCTAGTGACTCATGAACCATATTATAAGAAGCGAATCATATTGCATGTGAGTCTTGTATTATTTAAAGAACTCACTTGTATAGCTTATGCATGTGTTCATTGACACAACATTTTTAAGCAAACATTCATATTCAATATTTTGCATAAGAGCGATCAAATATTTGTATAATCTTTTCATATAAAATGAAATAAGTATTTCCATGGATCCTTGTAAGTACTAGAAGCAAATGTACCTTATTCTCCGTCGATTTATTACAAAATCATAATTGCAGAAACAAGAACATAAAGATCAACATTTTCTATCTTTCATTTGAGATTTGTATATGCGTCTTCACATGTAACATTTGCGAAGATGAATTCCATTCCAGGCCCGCACCAGTTCAGTTCCGTCGAGCTGCTGAAGTATGTAAGACCCATTTCCGATCGCTTTTTTGATTATATAAGGTCCCTCCCACTTGGGAGACATTTTCCCGAGCGGAAGTGCCCCACTCACTTCATTGCTCCTCAACACATATTCTCCTTCTTTATACTGTTGGGTTTTAACTTTGGCGTTATAGTACTTTGCCATCTCTTTTTTGTATCTACATTCACGTATAGCTGTGATTTCCCTTCGCTCTTCCAAAAGATCCAGATTAGTTCTTAATTCTTCATCATTATCCGTCACTTGCACTTGCAAGCGATGACTAGGTACTCCGATTTCAGCCGGTATGACGGCTTCAGTTCCATATACAAGACTGAATGGTGTTTCACCATTGCTAGTTTTAGGCATGGTACGATGCGCCCACAAGACATCTGGCAATTCATCGACCCAACTATCTCCATACTTTTCCAATCTCATTTTTATGCCTTCAACAAGACTTCGATTTGCTCTTTCAACTTGGCCGTTGGCCTGCGGATGTGCTACTGACGTAAAGATCTGATTTATGTGAAGCTCTTCGCACCATTCCGCAAATGGGTTTCCAGCAAATTGCTGTCCATTATCTGTTATAATATAGAGAGGTAGACCAAATCGACATACGATATGTTCCCACACGAACTTTTTGACTTGCTTACCAGAAATACAAGCAAGTGGTTTTGCTTCAATCCATTTTGTAAAATAGTCAATTGCAACCAATAGAAATTTTACCCCTCCACTTGCTGGTGGAAAAGGTCCAACTATATCCATTCCCCACTTCTGGAAGGGCCACGCTGATGTAACTGGGATCAACTCATTTTTTGCTCGCATGCTCACCGGAGCATGTGCTTGACAAGCTTGGCATTTGCGCAATTCTTCCCAAGTGCTTCGGTACATGCCTGGCCAAAAGTATCCAAGGCTCATGATTTTAACAACTACCATCTTTGCACCAGCATGAATACCGCATATGCCTTCATGTACTTCTTTAACGATCTTTTCAGCTTCACTTGGGGTTAAACATCTTAACAAAGGTCCCAAAAAGCTTCTTCTATACAAAGTATCATTTTGCATCTGATACTGAAGCGAATTTACTCGTATCTGGCGAGCCTGTTCTTTATCATTTGGGAGTTTGCCCATGGTTAAATACTGTACAATCGGTGTCATCCAACTGTCTTCTTGCATTTGCACATCTGCGATCATTTTCAAATTGACAGTTGGAGCTTCTAACAATTCCACTCGAATCTCCTTGGCTAAATGTTCAAATGCGACAGAAGCGAGCTTGCTCAGCGCATCTGCCTTTCTATTTTGAGCTCTAGAAATATGTAAAACTTCACACTTCCCAAAGATTTTGATTAACTCTTGGACTTGCTCCAAGTATAAGGCCATATATTTGCCTTTTGCTTCGTATGTTCCAGCGATCTGACTAGCTACCAACAATGAATCCACATAAGCGGTAACTTGCGTTGCACCCATTTTTTTAGCCAACCTTAAACCTGAAATAAATTTCAATGTTTTAGGACCTCCAACTTATCACATGCATTCGTGGAGCAAATGCATACCATATGCATTCGTGAAGCAAATGCATATGTACCCAGTCATTATATTTTTTTTTATCGAATAAACACAAAGACTTATAAAGCTTGAGTGTTTATACCTGCTAGCAACGCCTCATATTCTGCTTCATTATTAGAAGCTTGGAAATTAAAGCGGATCGCATATGTCAACTCGTCCCCTTCAGGACTTTTCAAGATCAAGCCTGCATTTGGTATAATAAAATTTTTAATATTTTGAATTTCAATTTCTTTTTCAAAAAGAAATAATTTTATAATGGATCAAACCTGCTCCTGAGCCATCAGAGTTTGAAGAACCATCAGTATGCAAGATCCATACTTGTTCTTTAGCTTCAGGAATGGTAATAACGTTTACACTTGCGCCATCTGGCACTTCCGCCAGGAAATCTGCTACCACTTGACCTTTAATTGAAACTCGTGGTTTGAATTGTATATCGAATGGCCCCACTTCAATTGCCCACTTGATCATCCTACCGGACATTTCCGGTTTTCTGAAGATCCCTTGGATAGGATATGAGGTAAGAACATTTACAGTATGGGCCTGGAAATAACGACGAAGTCTTCTCGTAGCCTGTACAAGTGCTAAGACAACTTTTTCGATCATAGGGTATCTGGTTTCATAGTCTTTAAGCATTTTGCTTATGTAGTAAATTGGAAGTTCTTTATCTTCCCTTTCCACCAGTAACACAGCGCTTACTGCATTATCCGTTACTGCCAAATACATGATCAATTCTTCACCAACTTTCGGTGCAGTTAGGGTCGGAAGTGTAGCTAGAGTGGTTTTCAATTCCTCAAATGCTTGATTGGCCTCGGAAGTCCATTCAAAACTTCCTTTTAAACTCTCTTTCAAAACTTTCATAAAGGGTGTGGCTCTTTCAGCTGCTTTTGACAAAAATCTATGTAGAGCCACCAAACGCCCATTTAGAGTTTGTATATCTTTAAGGGTTTTAGGCGGTTCCATTTCCATAACCGCCTTGACCTTCCTCGGATGTGCCTGGATCCCGTCTTTATTGACCAGGACCCCTAAGAACTTGCCTTCCTCCATCGCAAATGAGCACTTTTTGGGGTTTAATTTCATATTGATACCCCGCAAGTTTTTAAAGGTCTCTTCAATGTCTTTGATCATATCTTCCTCATGAGAACTCTTAATGACTACATCGTCCACATAGGCTTCAAGATTTCTACCCACTTGCGATTGAAAGGTTTTATCCATGAGGCGCTGGTAAGTTGCACCAGCGTTTTTTAGCCCGAACGGCATCTTTTTATAACAGAATAAGCCTTCGTTTGTAATAAACGCAGTTCTGTCTTCATCACCCTCAGCCATAAAGATCTGATGGTATCCTTTATATGCGTCTAGAAAACACTTCCATCGGTATCCCGCCAAAGAGTCAACTTTTAGATCTATTTCCGGAAGTGGATAACAATCCTTCGGACATGCCTTATTAAGATCTTTGAAGTCAATACACATCCGCCAAGATTTATCAGGCTTTAGGACCAAGACAGGGTTTGCAACCCATGTTTGGTAAAACACTTCCCTAAGGATGCCCGCTTCAACAAGCTTATCCACTTCTTCCTTGACTACATTGTTTCGAATTTGATCATAGATCCTGCGCTTCTGCTGGACAGGTTTTACACCTGGATAGACGTTTAATTTGTGTTCAGCGAAATGTCTAGGAACCCCCGTCATATCCGACGGTTCCCATGCAAAGATATCCACATTGTCTATTAATAACTGAAACAACTTTTTCCTTGTTTCTCCTTGTAATTGCGATCCAATTTCAATTGTTTGATCTGGAAACTTCTCGTTTATGATCCACTTACTCTTCTCTACAGTATCATTTTTAATATCCTTCAACCCTCCTTTCGGTATCAGAGGTTTCTCAACCAGGGCCACTTGTGGATCTGCATCTGTGGTTACAGTTGCGATTCCTCTTGGAGTTGGGAACCGAACTAAACCATGCGCTGTTGAAACTATAGCGCCCAAAACTTTAAGCCCAGGTCGACCGATAATGACATTGTGGGGGGAAGGAGTTGCAACCACAATAAAAGTCATCATCTCTTCTCGAAATAGTTTATCGTCACCAAAGATCACTGGGAGAGTTATTTCTCCCATGGGATGCACCACCTCTCCAGAAAAACCAATGAGAGTGGAATTATGAGGCTTCAGCCTTTGCTGCACATCCAATCCCATTCTTCGGAAGCAAGACTCATACATGATTTCCGACGCACTTCCAGTATCGAGATAGGTCCGTTTCACTAGAAACCCAGCAATACCGACAGTCACAATTACTGGATCTTCTCTCGATTCTTTACCATTCAATGGTGGAAATGTAATCTCTTGACTTTTCCATTTTTCTTCTTCAAACTTTGTTTTAACATTGCGATGCCAAGTGTTCGACCCTCTTCGTATCATTGCGATCACAGCTTGTTTAGCAGCTGGAGGACGTCCCTCCTTAATATTTTTAACCAGATGCGACAATTTTCCGGATTTAATGGCTTTTTCAATTTCGCCTCGCAAGTGTCTGCAGTTGTCTGTATCATGACCACGATCTTTATGGTAATCGCAATATTTACCCATGTCACTCCCTAAAGGATTGTAAGTCCTTTGAGGTTTCGAAAATTGAACATTCTCCGTCGCTAAGATCTCACTTGGAGTTTTTGTAAGCGACGAGAAATCATTAGATCTGGGCTCCCAGGCCTTCTTGTATCCTCCATAATTACTTTCTCCCCTACGATCATAGGGTTGAGATCTAAACTTTTTCCAGGATTGATTTCTTGTTGGTGCAGTGGAAACACTTGCATTTGCATTCCGGTAATTGCCATTCTTCTGAGATGGTTTTTGAGTGTTGATACCCTGGATATTTCCGGAAGCACTTCTTCCTTTTACATAGGTCCTGACACGATCCATAAGCACCTCCATTGTTTGAGGCAGATCCTCATGCAACTTTTCCACCAAATGCGTGTGTCGAACACCATGGCAAAAGCCAGATATACGTAATTGATCCTGTGCTCCAGATATTTTCATAGTTTCATTGTTAAAACGCATAACGAAGCTTTCAAGGCTTTCGTCATTTCTTCTTCGAATGTTATGTACTTCTGTCACTTCTTTTGTGCACTTCCGTTGTTGACTAAATTGCCTTAGGAATTTCGTCCTTAGGTCTTCAAAGCCACTTATCTGTGCATTTGGTAGTGCATCAAACCATACTCTTGCAGGTCCAGTAAAGGTCTGTACCAGCATGTGGCACCATGTTTCTTCTGACCATCGTTCAAGTCTTCCAGCAGTAATAAAATCAAATATATGATCATCTGGATCTGTTAGCCCACCATACTTCTTTATAGAAGTTGGCATCTTTAGCTTTGCTGGAAACTTAGCATTTGCGATCCAATTCTGAAACTTAGAATGCTCTTGCATTGAAGCAGGAAAATAAGGCACGAATACATCCTTTTCTCCTGATGTCATAAAATCCATAGGTCAGAATAAGATCAATGCCTTTTTCAAAAATTAAGGTCTTAATGTTATAATTCAATCATAACATTTATAGCTCATTTAGAATTGATCATATTCGCCTCTTGTATGAGGTCTTTCAGGACGACACTTCCAACACAAGTATAATTAGTTCGGAAGTGTCATACAATATTAATCTTCACAAGAGATTTTATTGCAATCACTTCCGACGCGCATACGTCTTACTCGGAAGTCTTCTCTTGCTATCATAATCACTTCCGACGCGCGTACGTCTTACTCGGAAGTCTTTATTTGCTAATCATAAGCACTTCCGACGCGCGTACGTCTTACTCGGAAGTCTTCACTTACTATCATAAGCACTTCCGACGCGCGTACGTCTTACTCGGAAGTCTTCATTTGCTATCATAAGCACTTCCGACGCGCGTACGTCTTATTCGGAAGTCTTCATTTGCTATCATAAGCACTTCCGACGCGCGTACGTCTTATTCGGAAGTCTTCATTTGCTATCATAAGCACTTCCGACGCGCGTACGTCTTATTCGGAAGTCTTCATCGTAATATCAATTTTTTGAAAGATCATATCGACACCACTTCCGACGCACACGTGGCTTACTCGGAAGTGGACATCTGTATCTCATTCTCTATCTTCCTTTTTTTTTTTTTTTTACAACTCAACTTATGAGTGTGCATTTGAATTTTCTGAAATTCAAATTTGAAGAAGGTTTTCCCGCCTTAATTGTTGTTCTTATGATTTTCCAGATTTTTTAGGCAATCTTCATGAGAGCCTCTTTGAATCTTCAAATCTTCATCCGGAATTCATTCATCGAATTTCCAGATTTCATAGTTCACCATATGATCCTCAATTGTGTATCCATTCATAAGGATTTCACATCATCATTAAACCATTATCATATCACAAGGATCAAAATGCATCAAATTACCAAATCAACAATTGATCATGAACTTTTGAATTAAGCAAATTCAAATTAATTTTTCCGATCCAAAATATGCATATCGATCAAAAGTTTTCAAAAACTAATTTCGCTACTCGATCAAAGCGTTAAAATCGATACCTGATGATTTTGACTGTTTGATAATTGTACGATCTTCATTTAGAAGATCATCCAGATCCTTCAAATCGGTAGTTTTTGCAGCATCCTTTTCTGGAGTGAATTTCAGAGTGGCACGAACTTCCTGCAACCATTGTTCACGCTTCTCCTTGTCCTTTAACTGCTTCAGAATCTGCAAATTTCTCATCAGGAAATCTCGATCAAAGCTTTGCAAAATCTCTACAGCCCTATTCGGATCCACATTATCATCCTCGTCATCATGATCCGAATATGGATCATTATTAGAATGATTCGGTAATTGAAACACCGAGACTTTTTCACTAGGTTTTCCAGCTGATCCTTTCGAACTATGAATGTTCTTCGGTGTTCCTTCTAGATCAAAAATGGACTTCTTCTTCACTGACTCATCCGATTGCTTCTCCATTTTTTCACCAATTCCTGAGAATACGGATGGCGCCAATTGATGAATCACAAAATCCCACCGTATGTAAATGAGAGATTATAATTCAACTAGGAACAAGCTAATCTAAGAAGAATAATCGATGAATCAATGGATTTATTAATATCTCAAGTATTTGTTTACAATTGGGAGAAACACACAGTAAATGTGTATTTTCTGGAATTAGAAGTTCCATTGCAAATGAGTAAAAGAACTATTTATAGAGCCTCTGAAGTCGCATCTTCATGAGTTGGTCGGATGCACTTGCATCTTGTTCATCTGCAACTGCATCGCTTCCAGCTCATTCTCTGTGTGACACTTGCTCTCGGGATCTTTACCATCGGAAGTGTAGATGCCAGGACACTTGCATGTCCGGTCTTGACCTATCCTCATCACTATTTAAGAAAGAAAGAAAAAAATAGTGGTCTATGTGAAGATCTTGAATAGAAATTGGGGGATATGTGCTCTATTGAACTTTCTCGAAGTTTTCGGTTCTATGCTTAAGTGTGTCGTATATGCACCGTGAATATTTGTCACAATCGATTGGGGAATTTTCAAAGACAGTTGTGACTTTCCTAGAGATTAGTTGCACTCTTTGAAGAGTTTCTTTTGAAGAAAAATCAAATCAAAATTCAATTCAAGGTTTACAATACCTACTGAAGTGCAGTGTTGCTAATAGTAAGTAGAGATTTCGATGGAAATGAGTCATCAAGGGAGAAATTCTCATCAGATGATTTAAAAAGGGAATTCTCAAAGGCAATTTTTACAAGTTTAAAGGGTTTGTTTTCATCACGTATGGGGTTTAGACTGATTCATATTGTAACTAACATGGGTAAGATGATTGGTAATGAGGATGTGAATATGGGAGAATATTTTTTAAGGAGGCGAATGGTAGGACTAACTTTGGGATGAGCATGTGAAAGTTTATTTCGGGGACTCATCAAGTGGATATGCGGTCGTTATAATTATATGGTTGGAAGTGTTTCGAATAAGTGAAGATGTATGTTCTAGATTTTGGATGGGAGTCATCCTATTTTCTTTTGACAGAAAGGAGCGTATCGGTCCCAAGTGCTAGATTGGGTGGTGTCTGATGAAGATCTGTTTGAGGGTTCTACTATACAAATGTGAATAAAGAAAAATATAGGATAATAGGTTGTCCTTTTGCAAGTTTTGAATGTCCAGGTGGATATGCGGTTGGATGTGCATCTTATGATTGGTTCAAGTGTTCATATAATTCAGTGTATTTGTGCTCGGTGAAAACTTGGCCTTAAAAGATTGGGAGATAGTGGAAGTTTCAGCATCAACTTAAAACTTGGTTGCACATGGGATGCGCACTTATGTAGAGGTTATGTATGTGGGGTAGAGAAGGTAACTATGCAAAAGAAAATTTGGGTAAAAATGATTGTCTACACATGCAAATGGTCATCATTGCATTGACGTTAGATATTGCACTTGCAATATGAACCACTAATTTGCCGTATGAGGTATCCTTTTATCTGTACCAATTCTGATTATATTTCTTTTCAATACAAGGATTAGTGTTAAAATCTTTAGTTCATCTTTCTGGAATACATTAGTGTTCCTTATCCGGACTAAGCTAAATGTGAACTTGAGTCTCCTTAGAAATGTGTTTTTGTAAAAAAATAAATAATAATAATAAAATAAAATAAAAAATAAAGTGGAAAAGAGCGGAACATGGATTTTGATCGTAAAACTTGAAGTTATTAACTCAAAATAAAGTTTTTAAGATTATGAGAATTATGAAATTTTTGGTCTTGAAACAATTCAAGAATGAAAGATGAATGCATGTGCATGTGGTTTCTAATGTCATTTTCTATGACATGGGAAATAAAACGGGTTGGCAAGTTGACTAGCTTGCCCCACCCCATTTATGCGAATGCGAATGTGTTGGAACAAAAATCTTGGTGACTGACGCCATCAAATCTGTTTACCGAAGCATTCGACTGAAGAATTCATGTGAATTGATTTAGAGACTAGGTTGTGATGCTCGAGGCTTGCGAGATTGGACCGAAGACCGTTTTCTGGAAAAGTCAACCGTTCGGGTCAACGGTCAACGTAAAAGTCAACGGAAGATCGGTTCGAGCGAGTCAAGCTTCGGATTAATTTAATCAGCTTTGATTTAATTATCAATTTACGTTATTTGCTTTACTTGTAATTTCGTTCATTTGTCGTGTTTTTCTGTTGTCAGTCACCCTCACTATATATAGTGAGGGTGCCCATTACAAGTAAAGGAGTCTCCGGAGGGGAGATGATGAATTTCTTGTAGAGTGTGAGATTTCCATTCTAGAGAGAGAGTGAGTCATGGATTCTAGAGAGAGAGAGTGTTCTTCATGATTCATTGATTGTAATCTTTCGATTAATGAATTCATTCGATTTGTTCATCTTTCTTCTTATGTTGATTATCTATGATTCATCATCATCATCTTCTTCATTTGTTTTGAGTTTTTCTCATTTGATCCTTTATTCTTGCTCAAGATCGAGATTCTCGTAGTGAAAATCGGTCCTAACAAATGGTATCAGAGCGGGTACCGATCAGATTCATCTCACTGTGAATCTGGTCACTCGAATCTGTGATTTTGAGCTTGAATGGTGAAGATGAGAAAACTTAGTTTTTAGAGACTTTTTTCTATTTTTTCTTCATTTCTGGATGGAATCTGATGATATGGATGATAGATTCATGTTTGGGAGTGCACCAGGATGTTATTTAGTGTTCTACATCTTCAAATTTGGCGGAGAAATGAAGATCCGAAGCTACTTTTGGAACTTTGAAGTTTTTCCCGTATTTGAAGATTTTGAAGATTTTTGTGTTTGATTCTTCGTTTTCTGGGCATTTCTTCATGGATTTGGATGATATGAGGTATGATTCTCAGTGGAAAACGCATTCCGGATCCATTGGAAGCATCCGTTTCGTCTGATTCTCAACAGTTTGGGCGGATCTAGAAAAACACACACTGACGGTGTAAGTGTGTGTTCTTCGTGTTCTTGAAGATTTCCAGAATTTAAGGGCTGTTTATGATCCGATTTGCTACTGTTTATGGGTTGTTGGTGGCCACAATAGTCTCGTGAATGGTTTAGCTACATATCTCGTGCATCATTATGGTTTTCCAATTGTTTCTGTGCAGATTTCAAGTTCATGAGTAAGTTCTTCATGTTCATCAATTTTCCAGATTTCTTAACTGTTCTTGAAGGTTTGAAGATTTCCTTAGCGGACTTGTTCTCCTCTTAGCGGACTTCATCAGTTTTTAGCGAACTTGAAGCTTGTCTTAGCGTACTTGTTCTGTGCTTAGCGAACTTGAGTCCTTAGCGGACTTCAGAGGTGCCTTAGCGGACTTCTGGTGGCTTTAGCGGACTTGTTTCTTAGCGAACTTGTTTACTGGGTTTTCGTTCGAGTTTGTTTCAGATGAATTTGATCGTTAAGGGTTGTAGAGGACATCGCTACGAGCTCAGGGACATAAAATTCGTCAAAAACGGATGAGTATCATGAAAGATATAGGCCAAACACGCTTTTCCGGTGAACACGTATTTCCGGCGAGTTTTCTCCGACAATGTTAGGGTTTCTGGGGTGGTCGGCAGAGTTGAGGATGGTGACGCTGACGTGGCAGCGCATTATTGGGCAGAGAGGAATACTCTCTCTCCTCTTGTCGGTAATATTAGTCAAACCCTATTTGCGTTGTCGAGATCCCATTGGCTGGGAGAAAGCTCGTGGGGCCTAGTTTCTAGGAAAGAGTCTTTACATTCTTCAGACTGTTGCGCTGTGAATGGCGGAGATGAAATGGCTGTGGGCCCAGCTGAAAAGTGAAACAATTGACAGCATTTTGCTGTCTCCTTCTTACTGGTTCTGAGGTCAACGTGTGGGGACATCTACACAAGGAGCCATTGCTCCTCTTTTCGCTTGAGGGTATTGATAGGCTGACAGAATTTTCATGGGACCCACCAGATTGAGAAAGAACGTGAAGGCTCCTGCGCTGTCTACCGGTGATTGGCTGAGATCTCTGTCACGTGGATCAACCCTCCACCACCGTTGGATTTTCTTTATCTGCACAGTTGGATGCTCTAGCAAGCTTAATTCTGATTGGGCAGAAGCTAATTCACGCGGATTATGGTTTTCTCAAGGAGTATTCTGATTGGTTGAATTATTTTGACATGGATTATGGCTTTTTCTAGATGAATTTAATTACACTAATTAAATTTTCAGCATTTTCGTCAACCACGGGTATTTTCTTATCAGTTTTTCTACAAGACTTACGAGATGACGCCCGAACGGAATCGCGAAAATTTTTATTAGTCTCGGATTTATTCTAATTTATTGAGGTTCTTGTTTATTGATGTCGCGCAACGTTTGCTATCGATCACTGACGGGTTAGCTTTATTATCCGGTTAATTACTCAGCTTTCTCGTTATATCTCACAGTTTATTTTTTTAGTGGATGCAACGTGGATGTCAGCGAACCGGATTAACTGGAATCTCAGTTAATTATGGAATTTATCCGTTAAATCTCTCGAGAAGCCGTTACTTGTCGAAAACTGACGGAATTTTTCAGATGAAGCCGTTTTCGCCCGTTTAACTCATAAATCTTCACGGAATTTATTTCCGAGCTCATTTTTCTTCGCCCAAAATTACGAAGACTCCGGTTTTGATTACTTTTTGCTCGGGATCTCAATTTTTCTCCGATTTGACGTTTATCTTTATTTTTCGCATCCAACCCAGTCACGCAGAACACAAGATTTATTTATGGATCTTTCACAACTGTCAGCATCCGGCTTCCGGTTTTTCGTAAGATTGTCCGATTTCAAGATTGTTTATCCGGTTTCTCTAGGCAACCGATCGCGACGGTTCGACTCTCTGCATCAGATTTTTACGCTTCCGACTTGATGTTTTTGGAGGGATTTAGAGAAATAGGGGGAATTATTATTGAACTGGATTATCGGGTCGATTATCTGAAGTTGGAGCATGTTCGGTATCAAACTGGTTTATCTGATTCAGTCTGTTGCGGTTTGGACTCCGAGATGTAGTATTTTCTCAGTATTGTACCCGACCGTGTGAACCGAGTGAGCGGAACACTTGGATCTCGAACTGGAGAAACAAGAAAAGAAGAAGCTTATTCAGAGGGGGAATTTCTACATCAGATTGTCTCCGGTTTATCAGTTTCTCATTGAAGATGTACGCCAGAGTGATTCTTCAGCAGTTGAACAGATTTGAAAGCATCAGTCAAGGGGGAAATTGTTGGAACAAAAATCTTGGTGACTGATGCCATCAAATCTGTTTACCGAAGCATTCGGCTGAAGAATTCATGTGAATTGATTTAGAGACTAGGTTGTGATGCTCGAGGCTTGCGAGATTGGACCGAAGACCGTTTTCTGGAAAAGTCAACCGTTCGGGTTAACGGTCAACGTAAAAGTCAACGGAAGATCGGTTCGAGCGAGTCAAGCTTCGGATTAATTTAATCAGCTTTGATTTAATTATCAATTTACGTTATTTGCTTTACTTATAATTTCGTTCATTTGTCGTGTTTTTCTGTTGTCAGTCACCCTCAGTATATATAGTGAGGGTGCCCATTACAAGTAAAGGAGTCTCCGTATGGGGAGATGATGAATTTCTTGTAGAGTGTGAGATTTCCATTCTAGAGAGAGAGTGAGTCATGGATTCTAGAGAGAGTGTGTGTTCTTCATGATTCATTGATTGTAATCTTTCGATTAATGAATTCATTCGATTTGTTCATCTTTCTTCTTATGTTGATTATCTATGATTCATCATCATCATCTTCTTCATTTGTTTTGAGTTTTCGAATCCGAACATGTTCTTGCTCAAGATCAGGATTCTTGATGTGAGAATCGGTCCTAACAGAATGAAAAATAGATTACATGGCAAACAATGGCTGACAATAGGAGGGTGGTCTTTTGAAGATTGGGTTGAAACTTTGCTAGATATGGCATATGCACTTACTCATATGTGAAGGTTGGGACGCGAGTACAGGAAAGTTATACGTGCAAAAGGGAGTGTAGGTGGAAAGGGTTATCTACACATGCAGATAATCTATATTCTATATTGGAGGGATTACTTGCGTATGGTTTGATGCATTTTCACCTAGGGGTTGTGTCGACAAGACTATAATCACATGCATTATCAGAGTGCTTTAAAGGGTTAAAAAAATTGATGAGGCAATTTCATTCATGAAAGCCTCAACTGGTGAAAGGAGTCATGTTTACAAGGGCAAATAAGGGAGCTATACTGGTCGGATGTGTTCTGACCATAGTTGTCATTGCATCAACGTCAGTTTTGCACTTGCGACGCCAACTATCGATTTACCGAATAAGGTAACTCTTTTTTCTTTATCACATCTGATTATGTTTGGTCTTATTACTAATTTTGTGATCAAAACCGTTAGTTCATCATTCTTGCTTAGATGAAACGGTTATTCCTTATCCAAATTAAACCAAATTCAAACTTGATATATCTGTCGTACGTTTTGTAAAAAAGAAAAAGAAAAAAAAAGGAAAGGAAGATGGGTTTTAATTACAAACTTAAAATTATTAAGTGCAAAATGGATTTTTTAGAATTGTGAGAATTAAGTAATTTTTTATTTTAAAACAATTCAAGAACGAAGGGGAAATGCATATACATATAATTGGATAAAGAATATTGGGTACACCTCATAAAGTAGTAAAGATGTTGGTACTAATGATTGTTTATTTTTAAAGTTTGGTTGTTAATGTCATCTTCTGTGACATATGGGAGTGAAAGGGGTTAACAAGTTGATTAATTTGATCTAACTTGGTTCAATGCTTGGCACTTCAACTGATATGGTCGATATATGAAGAAATGGAAGTGTAGAAATTAAGAATTTTGGCTTTAGAAAGTGTGGTGGTGTTCACTGGCCAGTTTTAATTAGGGGTAAGTCTTGTAAGTAAAAAGTTTAAGGATGGGGATAATGAGGTGCTAAATTTTTATGGGAATTGTGAGGTATTACAGATGTGGTAGTAAGAACTTATATATAAGAGATCTACTCGATGGGATATGCAACTTTTTGTGTTTGGGATTTTGGTGTAAGCTATGGGAAGATTAAAGGTAAAGAAACGATCATGACATTAGGTGGCAATGGCTAGGTTGGAGGTGATGATTTTTGGGGATAGTTTCGGATGTGCGCTGATCTGGTGATTTTTTGTGATAATTTCGGATATGTGTTGATTTGATGATTTTTGGGATGTGAGTGGATCTGATGGTTTTTGGGAAAATTTCGGATGTGTACTGATTTGATAGATTCTAGCTTCAAAAGGTTATCAACATGGGATTCTTCGCGTCTCACAAAAATATGAATTGGGGTATGATAATATGTTTTTGCAAGTGTATTTCTGAAAGTATAGTCAAGTATAAAGGGGTTTTCAATAGTTATTTAGTTATAAATAATGTATAAGCAGCTGGTGAATGGGCAAGTAAAGGACTTATGGGAACTTTTGTGAATAAGGAAGACGGCATAGTCATGAAAGTGGGACAGATATGGATTTGTTTAAGGAAAAAATGTTTACGAGATGGTTGATAGGAAATGTTAGTTAATATAAAGGTGAATCTTCCAGAATGTTCTTTTGAGGTAAATACAAGAAAACTTGATGAAAAGGATATGTGGGCTTTGAATTCCAAAGTAACTATGGAAAAAGGAGGAAGTTCAAAAGTACGCATTTGCTTTTGTGGTGGTCTTGGAAATGCAGTGAAGGATAGTAAAGTTTTTGATGGTATAAGAAGCAGATACAAGTTCCTAGCAGTTTCTGGAAGCATTTTATGTTTCAATGGTATGGGCGATATGGGAGTTTTGGTGGTATTTGGAAACTTTTATGAGAACTGATAAATTTATGGTGATAAAATGGAAAGTTGGTTGTGGTACTGATTCAGGCATATGGGGCGTAAGGTGGATGTGTTGATATTATCTGAAGAGTTAAGTGGATGTGGTGATTTATGATGCTTGTGAGCTGTTATTTCTATGATGATTTTGAGGAAATATTAATGAACTCAAGTGGGGTGAATTAGCATATGCATGAGCAACTTCTTTTTAGGAGGTTCCAATAATTAGATAAAGTATGTGATTCTTTTAGCATGTGGCGTGTTCAGAATGTTTTCAAGTGATTTTGCAGAATATATTGGTATGTGCTATTAAAAAATAACCGTGGAATTATGGCACATATGTGATTTCGTGTTTGGCACAAGCAGATGCTTTTAGTTCATAATGAAGAATCAGTACATGCTACATGGTGTTTGGTTGGAGAGAAAGCTAGGAATATGATTTAAGAGTGATGGTGGAAAGGTCATAGGTATCGGTTAAAGTATCATGGGAGATTTTTTATAAGTAATCATTAAGCTATCTTATAAAGGTGGATGAAAATGATTTTCTTATGATAATGAGTGGGAAGCTTAAGAGGAAATGAGTTGTTCATGGGGAAAATAGCTTCCGACTATTGATGCTAATGATAGGAAATAATTTGTTGGGGGTTTATTCCAGGAAGAGATATGTTGTGTTAAGGCAGAAGTGTGGGCAACAATAAACTGGATGTGGTCGCTTGGTGTTAGGATGAAGGGTTAGTTTAAGTTAGGTTTTCTCTAGAATATGCTGAAAGATGGTAAAGATGGGGAAAGGCTAACGTGAAATGGAAATGACAAGGTCTGGGAATATAAAGGTTGTTAAAAAAGGGAATGTTGCATGTGTTGTTTGAGTAAAATCAGATTAAGGTACATCAGGTTAGGGACTAATTACACTTGCGATAGTGACATATGCAAAGGAATATACATGAAGAAGCTTATACTTTGATGGGAAGGCCTGATGAACATGTTGGTTCTCATATATGGAGTGTTATTCACTTACGAATGAAATACATTTGCGAAGGTTGCATATGTAGAGGGATCTAATGCTCTCAGGTATGTTTTTAAATTCATAAGAATGTGTTTTTAATACTCGATTAAGTCTATTTTGAAGGGTAATGTCAGAGTTGCGTAAGATAATTTCACTCAAACACATGCCTGATCAGCATAGTGTTAAGTTAAATTACTATTGTAATCACACTCTGAATTAAGTCGTATAGACTATATTCTTTTTCCTTGATATGTTCGGGAAAATGACAAGGCACATGGACGCATGTGTCGCTAGTTAAAAAAGAAGAGATATACGTATACGAAAAAATTGGTCCAATGGATCATGAAAATGGCTGGCCACCATACATCTTCTCAAAGATGTGGTCATATGAGACCAAATAAATTGATCAATTTTTATGCATCTTCACGGATGCGACCTATGGGGTCATAAGAGGTAGCTACACGCTATCCAAATTCCCGGAAGTCATACGTGAACATTGATAAAGAAGCTAAGGGCTATCTATTTCCGGATGGGTCTAAGTGACCGATTAAATGACTATGTGTCATTCGATAAGAAGTGTTTTCAACAAACAAAAAAAAAATACATGCGAATGTGTTCGCAGAAAATGGTAGTATTTGCAAGCAAAATATTGAACTACACTTATGAAGAGGAAGCAATTGTTTAGGTTGCAAGCAGTTAGACACGTGTACCATGAGTTGGAAAGAATTATTTATTTTCTTTAAAAATATTAGATAACTGAAGGATTTTCTTCTACTTGGGTAAGCACTTGCTCTCTTCCTGTAAAGAAGTTTATGAAGGATTATCCAATTAATTTGGGAAAGTGGATGTGCTATGGAACTACATTGTGGCGTAAGAGTATGTAAAAGTGAACACAATCCTGCTCTCACTTCATCGAAGGTTTCACAAGTGTTTTTCGCTTTCTATAAAAAAAAGTGTGAAGATATGTGCAGGTTGCAAATGCTAAAGGAGGTTTTTAATGGATAGCTGAAGGCTTGTTATATTTTCCTTACAAGATTTCGCATTATTGTTTAAGGGTTTTCATATCGCAGGATTCTAAGTCTTGTTTGGGATAATAAGATGCTTGTACTTTCTTCAATGTTCCTTAAGGCCCAAGTGTTACCATTTCTGAACTTCTTGATGGCTAAAATGAGGATTAGAAATCTAGCATGATGCAGTTGACACCACATCATACTAGACTGGGGACTTGATGAGATATGATCAACCGCTCGCATGTGTTAAATAAAATTGGATATACAACAAAGTATGCAGTTGCATGCTCTAGGCTGAAATGTTGAGGTTAATAGTAAAGCGGAGTTTCGCCAATGGACTTGGGGACTAGACGAGTAAAGTTTTAACTGGTATGATTAATATTAGTTCCAATGATGTTAAATGCTTTGGTTGTAACTAAAAACTTTTTGTTTTAAGTTGGATATGTTTTAGTAATGTGTGACCAGAACTTGAAGTTGGACTTGTACATGTATATGGGACAGCAAATGCAAGCAGTCACAGATGTTGGATGAGTAACTTCGATTTTTCAAGTCTATTAACTTCAGTTTTTCACTTAATAGACTTGGGGGACTTGATGAAGTAAATGATGATTTGGATGTGTTATACACATCCAATCATTTATTTCCAAGTCCTTCGGATATGTTTCTCGCTAAGGTGACTTGCAGGTGACAGGTAGATGCGAATACGCAGATGCGAGTACGCAGATGCAGGTGACAGGAAGATGCGATTATGCACATGCGAGGCTAAGGAGTCAAGTCCGAAGCCTATAAATACCCAAAGAATTGTATAGATTAGGGGTCGGATGTCATTTGTAACTTTTATATTACACATGCGTCTGTATACTTTCTCTCTCTAGAAAATCAATAAAATACTTTTTTCTTACTCCAATCTTCTTGTTTCTTCATTACTATTTCTCCACCTGATTCATTGGCAATTATCCGTAGGGATAACTTGCTTTTTCAAGGCGCAAAGGATGTATTTGTTCCTTACTTTCCTGCTTCAATGCAAGAGCACTCTAAATTTCAAAATTGGATCACAAATGCTAAATTTCCAGCAAAGCTGAAGATGCCAACTTCTATAAAGAAGTATGGTGGGCTAACAGATCCAGATGATCATATATTTGACTTTATTACTGCTGGGAGGCTTGAACGATGGTCAGAAGAAACATGGTGCCACATGCTGGTACAGACCTTTACTGGACCTGCAAGAGTGTGGTTTGATGCACTACCAAATGCACAGATAAGTGGCTTTGAAGACCTAAGGACGAAATTCCTAAGGCAATTTAGCCAACAACGGAAGTGCACAAAGGAGGTAACGGAAGTGCATAATATCCGTAGAAGGAATGATGAAAGCCTTGAAAGCTTCGTTATGCGCTTCAACAATGAAACTATGAAAAGATCCGAGGCGCAGGATCAATTGCGCATATCTGGCTTTTTCCATGGTGTTCGGCATACACACTTGGTGGAAAAATTGCATGAGGATCTGCCTCAAACAATGGAGGTGCTCATGGATCGCGTTAGGACCTATGTAAAAGGGAGGAGCGCTTCCGGAAACATCCAAGGTATCAACACCCAAAAACCGTCTCAGAAGAGTGGTAATTACCGGAATGCAAATGCAAGTGTCACCACTGCACCAACACGAAATCAATCCTGGAAAAAATTTAGATCTCAACCCTATGACCGTAGGGGAGAGGGTAATTATGGAGGATACAAGAAGGCCTGGGAGCCCAGATCTAATGATTTCTCGTCGCTTACGAAAACTCCAAGTGAAATCCTAGCGACAGAGAACGTTCAATTCTTAAAACCTCAAAGGACTTACAATCCTTTAGGAAGTGACATGGGTAAGTATTGTGATTATCATAAGGATCGTGGTCATGATACAGACAATTGTAGACACTTACGAGGCGAGATTGAAAAAGCCATTAAGTCCGGAAAATTATCGCATCTGGTTAAGAATATTAAGGAGGGACGTCCTCCAGTTGCTAAACAAGCTGTGATCGCAATGATACGAAGAGGGTCGAACACTTGGCATCGTAATGTTAAAACAAAGTTTGAAGAAGAAAAATGGAAAAGCCAAGAGATTACATTTCCACCATTGATTGGTAAAGAATCAAGAGAAGATCCAGTAATTGTGACTGTCGGTATTGCTGGGTTCCTAGTGAAGCGGACCTATCTAGATACTGGAAGTGCGTCAGAAATTATGTATGAGTCTTGCTTCCGAAAAATGGGATTGGATGTGCAATAAAGACTGAAGCCTCATAATTCCACTCTCATTGGCTTCTCGGGAGAGGTAGTACATCCCATGGGAGAAATAACTCTACCAGTGATCTTTGGTGATGATAAATTATTCCGAGAAGAGATGATGACTTTTATTGTGGTTGCAACTCCTTCTCCCCACAACGTCATTATCGGCCGCCCTGGGCTTAAAGTTTTGGGCGCCATAGTTTCAACGGCACATGGTTTAGTTCGGTTCCCAACTCCAAGAGGGATCGCAACTGTAAAAACAGATGCAGATCCACAGGTAGCCATGGTTGAGAAACCCCTGATATCGGAAGAAGGGTTGAAAAATATTACAAATGATACTGTGGAAAAGAATAAGTGGATCATAAACGAGAAGTTTCCAGATCAGACAATTGAAATTGGATCACAATTGCAAGGAGAAACAAGGAAAAAGTTGTTTCAGTTACTAATAGATAATGTGGATATCTTCGCATGGGAACGATCGGATATGACGGGGGTTCCTAGACATTTTGCTGAACACAAATTAAATGTCTATCCAGGTGCAAAACCCATTCAGCAGAAGCGAAGGATCTATGATCAAATTCGAAACAATGTAGTCAAGGAAGAAGTGGATAAGCTTATGGAAGCGGGCATCCTTAGGGAAGTGCTTTATCAAACATGGGTCGCGAATCCTGTTTTAGTCCGAAAACCTGATAATTCATGGCGAATGTGCATTGATTTTAAAGACCTTAATAAAGCATGTCCAAAAGACTGTTATCCACTTCCAGAAATTGATCTAAAAGTTGATTCTTTAGCGGGATATAGATGGAAGTGTTTCCTTGATGCATATAAAGGATATCATCAGATCTTTATGGCTGAAGGAGATGAGGACAAAACTGCGTTTATTACAAATGAAGGTTTATTCTGTTATAAAAAGATGCCATTTGGATTAAAAAACGCTGGTGCAACTTACCAGCCTCTCATGGATAAGACCTTCCAATCGCAAGTGGGTAGAAATCTTGAAGCCTATGTTGATGATGTAGTTATTAAGAGTTCTCATGAGGAAGATATGATCAAAGACATTGAAGAGACCTTTAAAAACTTGCGGGGTATCAATATGAAGTTAAACCCCAAAAAATGCTCAATTGCGATGGAGGAAGGCAAGTTCTTAGGGGTCCTAGTCAATAAAGAAGGAATCCAGGCACATCCGAGGAAGGTCAAGGCGGTTATGGAAATGGAACCGCCCAAAACCCTTAAGGATATACAAACTCTAAATGGGCGTCTGGTGGCTTTACATAGATTTTTGTCAAAAGCAGCTGAAAGAGCCACAACCTTTATGAAAGTTTTGAAAGAAAGTTTAAAAGGAAGTTTTGAATGGACTTCCGAGGCCAATCAAGCATTTGAAGAATTGAAAACAGCTCTAGCTACACTTCCGACTCTAACTGCACCAAAAATCGGTGAAGAATTGATAATGTATTTGGCGGTAACGGATAATGCAGTAAGCGCTGTGCTACTGGTCGAAAGGGAAGATAAAGAACTCCCAATTTACTACATAAGCAAAATGTTGAAAGACTACGAAACAAGGTATCCTATGATCGAAAAAGTTGTCTTAACACTTGTACAAGCTACAAGAAGACTTCGTCGTTATTTCCAGGCCCATACTGTAAATGTTCTTACTTCATGTCCTATCCAAGGGATTTTCAGAAAGCCGGAAATGTCTGGTAGATTGATCAAGTGGGCAATTGAAGTGGGGCCATTCGACATACAATTCAAACCACGAGTTTCAATTAAAGGTCAAGTGGTAGCTGATTTCCTGGCGGAAGTGCCAGATGGTGCAAGCGTAAATGTTATTACCATTCCTGAAGCTAAAGAACAAATATGGATCCTGCATACTGATGGTTCTTCTAACTCTGATGGCTCAGGAGCAGGTTTGATCCATTATAAAATTATTTCTTTTTGAAAAAGGAATTGAAATTCAAAGTATTAAGAGTTTTAATATGCCAAATGCAGGCTTGATCTTGAAAAGTCCTGAAGGGGATGAATTAACATATGCAATCCGCTTCAATTTCTCAACTTCTAATAATGAAGCAGAACATGAGGCATTGCTAGCAGGTATGAACACTCAAACTTTATAAGTTTTTGTGTTTATTCGATAAAAAAAAACAAATATATGCTGAGTACACATGCATTTGCTTCACGAATGCATATGGTATGCATAAACAAAGCTCAAATGCATTTGCCCTATAAAAAGTATGGATAAGTTGGAAGGCCTAAAACATCGAAATTTATTTCAGGTTTAAGGTTGGCTAAAAAAATGGGTGCAACGCAAGTGACCGCTTATGTGGATTCGTTGTTAGTAGCTAGTCAGATCGCTGGAACATACGAGGCAAAAGGCAAGTAGATGGCCTTGTACTTGGAACAAGTCCAAGAGTTAATTAAAACCTTTGGCAAGTGTGAAGTTTTACATATTTCTAGAGCTCAAAATAGAAAGGCAGATGCGCTGAGCAAGCTCGCTTCTGTCGCATTTGAACATTTAGCCAAGGAGATTCGAGTGGAATTGTTAGAAGCTCCAACTGTCAATTTGAAAATGACCGCAGATGTGCAAGTGCAGGAAGACAGTTGGATGACACCGATCATACAATATTTGACCATGGGTAATGATGAACCACAAAATCCCACCGTATGTAAATGAGAGATTATAATTCAACTAGGAATAAGCTAATCTAAGAAGAATAATCGATGAATCAATGGATTACTAATATCTCAATATTTGGGTACAAACAAGGAAAACACACAGTAAATGTGTGTTTTCTGGAATTGGAAGTTACATTGCAAATGAATGAAAGAACTATTTATAGAGCCTCTGAAGTCGCATCTTCATGAGTTGGTCGGATGCACTTGCATCTTGTTCATCTGCAACTGCATCGCTTCCGGCTCGTTCTCTGTGTGACACTTGCTCTCGGGATTTTTACCATCGGAAGTGTAGATGCCAGGTCACTTGCATGTCCGGTCTTGACATATCCTCATCAGGTAAACTTCCAAGTGATAAAGAGCAGGCTCGCCAGATACGAGTAAATTCGCTTCAGTATCAAATGCAAAATGATATTTTGTATAGAAGAAGCTTTTTGGGACCTTTGTTAAGATGTTTAACCCCAAGTGAAGCTGAAAATATCGTTAAGGAGGTACATGAAGGCATATGCGGTATTCACGCTGGTGCAAAGATGGTAGTTGTTAAAATTATGAGCCTTGGATACTTTTGGCCGGGCATGTATCGAAGCACTTGGGAAGAACTTCGCAAGTGCCAAGCTTGTCAAGCACATGCTCCGGTGAGTATGCGAGCAAAAAATGAATTGATCCCTGTTACGTCAGCGTAGCCCTTCCAGAAGTGGGGAATGGACATAGTCGGACCTTTTCCACCAGCAAGTGGAGGGGTAAAATTTCTATTGGTTGCGATTGACTATTTCACAAAATGGATTTAAGCAAAACCACTTGCTTGTATTTCTGGTAAACAAGTCAAAAAGTTCGTGTGGGAACATATCGTATGCCGATTTGGTCTACCTCTCTATATCATAACAGATAATGGACAACAATTCGCTGGTAACCCATTTGCGGAATAATGCGAAGAGCTTCACATAAATCAGATCTTTACATCAGTTGCACATCCACAGGCCAACGGCCAAGTTGAAAGAGCAAATCGGAGTTTGGTGGAAGGTATAAAAATGAGATTGGAAAAGTATGGGGGTAGTTGGGTTGATGAATTGCCGCATGTCTTGTGGGCGCATCGAACCATGCCTAAAACTAGCAATGGAGAAACACCATCCAGTCTTGTATATGGAACTGAAGCCGTCATTCCGGCTGA
The DNA here is from genome assembly GCA_039602395.1 of Deinandra increscens subsp. villosa. NCBI lineage: Eukaryota > Viridiplantae > Streptophyta > Magnoliopsida > Asterales > Asteraceae > Deinandra > Deinandra increscens. The sequence goes on from JBCNJP010004457.1 coordinate 47,348, forward strand.
AATTGGAATACCTAGTCACCGCTTGCAGATGCAGGTGACGGATAATGATGAGGAATTAAGAACTAATCTGGATCTTTTGGAAGAGCGAAGGGAAATCACGGCTATACGTGAAAGCAGATACAAAAAAGAGATGGAAAAATATTATAATGCCAAAGTCAAGACCCAACAGTATAAGGAAGGAGAATATGTGCTAAGGAGTAATGAAGTGAGCAGAGCACTTCCTCTTGGAAAGATGTCTCCCAAATGGGAGGGACCTTATATAATAAAAAAAGCGATTGGAAATGGGTCTTACATACTCCAGCAGCTTGATGGAACTGAACTAGTGCGAGTCTGGAATGGAATTCATCTTCGGAAATGTTACATGTGAAGTTGCAAATGCAAATTCAAATGAAAGTTAGAAAATGTTGATCTTTATGTTCTTGCTTCTGTATTTATGATCTTGTAATAAATTGATAAAGAATAAAATACTTTTGCTTCTAGTACTTACAAGGATCTATGGAGATACTTATTTCATTTTGAATGAAAAGGTTATACAAGTATTTGATCGCTTTGTGCAAAATATTGAGTGTGAATGTTTGCTTAAAAGTGTAGTCAATAAACACATGTATATGCTATACAAATGATCTGTTTAAATAATACAAGATTCACATGCGATATGATTCACTTTCTATAATATGGTTCATGAGTCATTAGCGGGTGCATTTCCAAAAGGTATTACATACCAATACCTTAATGCAGTATCGTTGTTATTCCTTTATTTATAAAGGATAACCCAAGAAAAAGTAAAAATGCTTTTCTTGTCCTCAACTGTCTCATTGACGATTAAAGAGTGCATGTTGGGAAGAGGTGATCAGGCCGGACACCTTGTTAGTACAATGGTTGCTAACAAAAGCCCAAAAGAGAGATGGCCAAACTTAAGTGGATAAAGGTATGCTATGATTATTAATAAAATTCCAACTTAAGCTCTCTGAGGGTCGCAAGTGCTGCCAAATAACTAATGTTATAAAGTGGTCTTGTGAGTTGATCATTCCAAGGAAAAAGATCAATTGAACCTTACCAAAAGATGTAAGGACTCTATATACCACAAGGAAAAGATTCATATTCGAAACAAAAAATACTTAATTTTAAAAGTGGTATTGACGCTATGTTGTTAAAACCCTTTGAAGATTAACTTAGTATTTTAAATACTTTCTCATTTATTCAATTTAACTTTATATATACTTATTATATATAAAGACATGGTTCTATGTCAAAAATCAATTCTCCATACCCTCTGGATTATTTTATTTTAAACAATCATATTCCGAAACCCTAATTTCTCGTTTTTCTCATTTCTTTATCAAAATCCATTTTTATTCAAAACTGACTTAGGGCATTATCTGTTATAATATTTTATAACATGCTTTAAAATTTCAAAGCTTAGTTCTTTATCGTTTGCTCGGTTTTGATAGCACAGCGGCTAGAAAACCCTAATTTCCATATTAACCCTTTAATATACATTAAACATATTTTAAATATGTTTTAAATATATATTAAACATTTAATCCGATAATTACTTTATCATTATCGTTTATATTAAATATATATGTCTATATATATTTAATATTTAAATATTATTTTCAATCAATTTTAATAAATAAAACTGATTAATAATCATATATATTTATTCGTCTTAAATATAAATATTTATATCATTTATCCCGTTCCATTATGATTTCATATAAACTTTAACTTAACAATAATATTTGTTATAATAACAAATATATAACGAGATTACCTCCTTGACGGGTCGTGAAACGAGTCCGAATAACCAAGATAATAAAGTGGTCCGTTTTAAATAAACGAATAGTCCTTCCCGACTATTTCCTCGTCACGACCATTTCCCCGTTGTTGGTTTTTCATTTGGACATTGTTACGTCACCGAAACATTGACCGAAAGTGAAGCGGGTTTATCGGGTTCTACTCGATACCTTCTTTTCTAACTTGAATCGCGGTCACCATTGTTCACCATTACCAACCGCCAATCACCGCCACCATTCACCACCATCCCGGCTATTCATTGGCGTTACCGCCACCCCCTGTCGTTAACCCTTCGTCACCGAGTGTCACTCCGAACATCACCGAATATCAACCCCACATGAAATTACAACCCATCATCTTCATCGCCGGAAAAGTCGAGGGACAGGTCTGGGTTCGTCGGGTAGCACAGCAGCTCTGCTGCTTCTTCTGGGTTTGTACGTCGGAGTGGCGCAGGGTTCGAGTTCGCCGTTTACCGGTTGCTGATGGAAAATCGAGAGGAGGGACTGGGTTTATCAGAAAAACGAGGGACGAGGGGTGGCTGTCGTCGGAGCTTAACAGAAGGAGGTTTTCGGTTCCTGGTTACTGCATTCGGCGGTTGCAGGTCGCCGGTGTAGCCAGCCGGAGAGGAGCAGGGTCGTCAAGTGTGGTTGTCGGAACGAGGGGCTGTCGTCGGTTGCTGCTGTGGGTTTGCTGCTTACGCCGGCCAGAGAGGAGGTTCGCCGGCTTAATCGGACGGGAAGTGGGACTGTGTGTGTTTGCCGGGTTTTGCTCCGCCGGAAAGGCAAGAAACGGAGGGGAGGGGGGAGACCGACTGGTTCTTCTCTCTCTCTTTCCTTTCTAATTTGTTTTGTCGTTTATTATTTGTGTGTATGTTTGGTTTCATCATAAGCATGCATGTATATATATAGTAGTATATCTTGAGTGCTTTCTACTAATACAATACCACTACGGAAATGAACACGTAGTATCTGAGTAGGATTTCAATTTTATGAATCATAGAAACAAGTTGACATGTAATAGTTAGACGTGAAGTAAGGAGCAAGTAATTTAATATGGTGTACTATAAATAAGTAGGTATTATACCCGCTTATTCTAAGCCTATTAAATAATTTAATATTCTATAAACGTTTTATAAAAAAATTCCTCATCGTCTAAAATATTACAGGACTCTAATAGATATATTCATAGTATTTATTCTTCAGTTAAAACATTAACCGGTTTCATAAACCGAATACATCTTCTTGACTGAAACTCTAAATAATAATTATTTATACTTTGCCGAGGCGTTATAATCATCTCGAACGGCTAACCGAATTAATTTCGGTTATTATCGCGTAATAGCACCGATTACCGATTTCATCGTTTTTTCGTGCCGAACGTCGAAATTATATTTTATAACAATTATAAATCAAGTATTTAGCAATACCAGATATTTTAATCTTGCTTTGGCATTAATTTAGTGACGTTCGTGTTTTAATTACGGTTATTACAAACCGGACCTAAATCACTATTTTGCGTTTTCCCACTTCGTTATAACTCGGATTTCAGATCCATCTGCGCCCACAATCTTTATTTTTCGTTATCTATCATATTCTATAATTTCGTCTCTTGACGTTTTCTCGAACGTCGTGTCGAATATTCGTACGTGAATCGTGACGTTTCTCTATTCCTCATATATATATATATATATATATATATATATATATATATTATATCACATGTAATTCAGC
>JBCNJP010004458.1:0-14120 GCA_039602395.1 Deinandra increscens subsp. villosa
TCCTAGGTTGTGTTACACTCCATGTCCAACCTATTGCTAGATGGATGCAAACTATCTATATTACATCATTAGATGATGTTTATTGTTAATATACTCTACTGATATACTCTATTATATATGTAAACATGAAAATACGAGGGTCTTAGTTTTACCAATGTGGCCTTATAATAGAATACTAGATGTGTGCCATCTCTTTTGTCAGTTACTAGAACGGTAAAATATTTCTACAGCTACGTGTGTTTATTCACATATTCAGATTAAGATTTCCTGGCCACTAACACCACCCTTCTTGGTTAAAATCCTATAATTCCTTATAATGTCAACCTGTATAATTAGCAGTGTCTTGGAAGTTGAATTTTGAAAATGTCTTTGAGATGAGATCGTTATTAATTTGTTTGAGATTGGTTCGTTATGCAACGTTATGGATTTTTAACTTTTATTTTGAATGTTATTAGTTTATAAGAATTTTATATTTTATATTGTACCTCATCAATTTACAGGTCATAATTTGAGTTTAAAAACATGGCAGCCGCCAGCCATCAAGTTTTATGGTTGAAGTTGTTCTTGATGAAGCACATGTTGTACCAAAGTATTCTACTACAGAACATGAGTGAGTTAACTAATGTGTTAACCCATGAGCTAATTCTGAAAACGGTGATGATTCAGATGACCCAAAACCCAAAAATGGTAAGAATTTGTGACAAGTTAATTGAGGTTTTCATGGCTGATAAACCAAATTGTACTGATAAAGTAAGTACTTAAGCATTATTTGATTATCGTTTTTCTAGCATAATTTCCGATGATAGCTCTAAAACTTTGGGCTTAACTTATATAAATGCATTTTTCTACGTATGATCAATCTTCCATGAAAAAGCATACAACATAATGAAAAAATAGACCATCCTTGATGTGGAATTGAGCAGCACCAGTGAATATGCATTTGCCTTTTGAGTCAGATAAGTAGTTATTGAAGTTCAAAAGGGGGAGTTATTGAAGTTCAAAAGGGGGTTTGGATTTCCCGTTTTATATAAGTTATATGATTATTACATACTGGTTATTGAAGTTCAAAAGGGGTGTTTGATTTTTTTTATACAACTTAAATGATTGTTGCAATACTTATTCACTGATATTTAGTTTTGAGTGCTTAGATGGAGACAATTTGCACTCTCTTTTTGGTTGTCATTGGGTTCCAATTTAACTTTAGATATGTTAGAATCTACATCTCACTTCGTATTTGCTGCATTCCAGTTTTATGTTGTTTTGTTTTTGGTTCATTTGGCTGTTTTTTTTTTTTTCGTTTAGACTCTTAGTATTTTTCTCTAGCACTTTGCTACATGTCTTAAGATTTATGTTGGTTGTTCAAAAAAAAATTTGGTTGATATTATGCTTGCAGAATATATAAATCCCTGTGTTGCAACCCAAAAAGAAAGGAGTCTTAACTCTTAAGAGTCAAAGTCATGGTTAAGAAAAAGAGTATAGAGTCAACATCTCAACTTTTTGATTTTTTATTTTTCATCGGTGTAATATACAGGTTATTCACCCAAAAAAAAAAACCTTGTTGCAACGGGTCCAATTTTTAAAGCCGATGGTGTCAATCCAATGTACAATTCTTCTACGTTATTATAATTCGAGTCACTTATTTTTTTATTGTCTTAAAAATATTTACTTAAAAACATACATTGCATAATAAACATACCATGTAAATTTTATTTTTTTACTTTTGTGTTTAATTGGTTGTATATCGGCCCGTGTAATACACGGGTTACAAACCTAGTAATATTAATAAGCAGGCATAGATAAGGACCATAGTTATGAAGCAGTGAAAAGTTGTGATAATGGTCTATTACAATCACCAAAATTAATAGACAAAATTAAGGTTCTACTTAAATGAGTCAGCTTTCGCTTTGGTTACTTGCTTATCACCTAAGTATTATGAACAAAATAAGAGGTATGTGCATAAAGTAATGTATCACATCAGCTTTGGCCAGAAATGATGCATCTAAGCTTTATGTACAAATTAGTTTCGTTGAATACAAGCATAACTCATCAGCTTTGGCCAGAAGAGAAACACTCGTATAAGTGAGGCGAATGCTTAATTTTAGTTGATAATCATTATATGAACAACGAATCAGCTTTGGCCAGAATCGAGGGTTTAAATTGTTATCAAGTTAAGCGAATAGTTTCGTTTAATTCAAATAAGTTAACTAGTATTAGGAATAGTGGTGACATTTGATTAATGTAGCAAATCAGCTTTGCCCATAATTACTACATGTCAATAACTAATACAAGTTAAGGAACTAATCTAACTTATATATTCTGTTTCGTAAAACATGAGCATTTAAGGTTTTAATCAAAACAAATTTTAATATCAAGCCCTAAACTTAGCAAAAACACCCCCTGTCTACAACCGTGGATCGAATAGGGGTATCCAATTGAAAGATGTACTCGATCGAAAAAGGGTTTTCGATCGAAAAGGGTTTCTGATCGAAAAGTAAGCTTTTCGATCGAAAAGTAGACTTTTTTGTAACATCTGTAAAATATCCGATTGAGAAATCCGACCCGTTTTGAATTTACGCGATTTACCGATTTGTAAATTATTGAAAACCGGAAGAATTTTCAGGTGATTACACTCCAATTGGTAAATCTAAATGATTTATAATCGATTTTCGAAACCGAATACTTAATTTCAATCAATTGGAATCAAATTGGATGTCTCGAATTGAAAGTAAAGCAATTTCAGGTTTTTACGCGATTTCGGTTCACGATCTGTTGTTTACCGGGAGTCTCGGATTTGGACATCATATATCACATTCAACATTTTTATGAGTCTAATAATCAATTATCATGTCATGAGTCATTACACATTTGATTGAATCGCGAATCGTTGGTGAACTGTCCCAAAATCGATACGTACGCCAAAACTGACCAAAATTGCATGTTTTGACCTAATTTGCGCACCCGATTGTGTTACGTGACATATTTGTTATCATTTTGAGTGGATTTTATGTGGTTAACATGTTGGGATGATGATTTGGGTGATTTGGGAAATAACGGGACTCGAAAACATCGAAAAACGACAAAACTAGAGCGCGAAACGTGGCGAAAAGCCAAGGGGCCGCCCAGGAGGCTCTAGGCGTATCGCCTGGACCTCCAGGGACCCCTAGGCGATACGCCTGCAAGTGGTTTTTCAGCTGAACGTGATTTTCTGCTATTTAAGCATCTTAAACTTCATTTCAACACATTTTCTCAAACCCTAAACCCCCAAAACGGCTGTAAAGATCTGGAATGCATCCTTCTTCATCAAAATCATGCTTTGAAGCTAAAAACATTAGAGATTCGAGTCCCAATCATCCCTCATTATCATCCATTTCACCATTCTTTATGCTTGTAAGTACTCTTCTTCTTGCTCTAGGGTCAAGATCAGATTTTTTTTTATGGTAGATCTAGACTCTTCATAGTCATAACTTATAGATCTAATGATTTTTCCCTATAAAGATGAAATCTTTTGATGATATTGAGTTGGATCTATGATATACTTGAATAATCATGCTAGATCTATGAATTTCTTGATGAAGCTTGTGACTTTATGAGATTTAGGGTTTAGATCTTCATGATGCATATTGGTAGTTGTTGAATCTTTGAATTTTATGATCAAGATGGTGACTTTATGTGGTATTAGGGTTAGACTTCCATGCTTCATGATTGATAAACTCTAGATCTATGGATTCATGGTTAAAATTTTGGGACTTTATGATGAATTAGGCTAGATCTATGTTCTCGCATGATGATATGTTATAGATCTAGGGATTTAGCTATCAAGATGATGTCTTTATGCTTGGAAATGGTTAGATTCCTATCATATGTGTCATCTAGGGTTAGATTTGTGAAATTTACTATCCGAACATGAATCTTATGCTATGAGTTATTGAAATCTTCATCATGTATGCTACCTAGGATTAGATCCATAGGTATTGAACATCATGATTTGACTTTCATGTTTTAAAATGACTCGACCTATGCTATGAATGATATTTGAAATAAGACTCATGGAATTAAACATCATGCTTGGATTTTGTGCTATGTATGATATGTTATGACTAGACCCATGCTAGGTACGATGCATTATGACTAGAATCACGCTTTGTATGTTGTCTTATGTCTAGGTGCTCACCATGTGTGTCCGTCCATGAGTAGATTTACTAATTTCATGTTAAGTCATGGTAGAACTAGGATGTCGTGATAATGTTTGTCTATGTATGACCAAGTTGACTTATGTTTAACTATGTTCGACTATGTTGACTTATGTTTTACCATGTATGGCCACGTTTGACCATGTTTGACTTTTGTAGAAATAGTCTAATTAGGATCCATTAATCTTACCTTTAGTTTAGAATTGGACCCATATCGTACATATCACCTCACCAAATCACCAACGAGTCGTCGAGTCAGTCGTATCGTGAAGATAAGCTATTTAACTATTTAATTAATTAATTATTTATTCTCCCTCTATCTCTTCTAGTCGTTAAGATTCTCATCGAGTTTATCTTCCCTCATTCGTGGTGTCATTCAATCAGACTGTGTCTCCGTATCAGGTGAGTTTTCATAGCCCCTTTTTACTTAAATGTTTTTGGGGTGCAACATGTATCATGTTATCAAATTCTATTTTCACATGCGTATTCTATGTTCGATGATTACTTGAAACATGTATGATTGTCTTGATTGTTTGGTTGAACGATGAACGATTGAACGATGGAACGATGAACGATTGAACGATGAACGTAATTATTAACATTAAACTTGCCGGGGTTACGATAATAGATCTATTGGCCTGACAAGCCCACTTGGCCTGCCTCGCGTGTGGCGCCTTGTGATTGAAAGCCTAATTGTCAAGGGTTGGATTACGTTAACTTATCATTTTTATCATTAATCATTTTTATCAATTATTATCTTATTTAACTTGTACGCATGTTTTTGAACGTTATCACTAAACCTATGAATTCTCACCAACTATTTTTAGTTGACCATTATTTTATACATGTTGCAGGACTCGCTGTTAGTTGATGACTTCTTGCTGATGACACTATAGGAACGCATGTGGACTTAGTGTGACCTAATTAATAAAGTTAATTTGATTTGTTGATGTTTATTTATATCATGTATTGTATCGATTACTTATGTTTTATGAAATGGGTTGATTAAGAATATCGCAACATTAAGTAGTGTTGTGTGCATCTGGACAATCATCGCGCCCCGACATCTTCCGCCGTCGGTTGGGGTGTGACAGATTGGTATCAGAGCCACGGCTATAGGGATCTAGGTTATTAGAACCGGCTTGACCTAGACTTATGCCTTAGGTGTCCTGCATGAGTGCCTCATGCATAGCATGCCTATATGATTTATATGTCCTATATATGCTTCTTAATCATGCCTGTTTAAATGTTGCCTTTATCAGTTAGCACACACTTATACACTAACCACTTGAGGCTTCCTAGCCTCCTTCCTTAGAAATGGTGCCTTACGTACCATTTAGGAGGTTGATTTTCGATTTTATGATCTCGTCAGACACGGGACCTTAGTGATTGACATGTAGTAACTGTAAGGGTGGAAGCACCGGTAGTTGGGGTCTCTAACTGGAAAAGTGTTGCGTACAAATTTGAATTGACGGATTCGGACGCTTACCTGGGATGCCCTGATGAGAGTACCAAAACCTATTAGGCCAAAGCATGTAAACACTAGGATCTTACTCTGATTTGTCATGGTTGTAGTTTCCCCCTCGGGAAATGAGGGCCATTACGTATGTTTTTCAAAATATCATTCGATTTCGTGTTTTATGCGGTGTATGTAAAATTTTCAATAACCTATGATAATCTGAGTTACACCATCTCACTATCACACACTTAACCTTTTATGACCTAAATGGATTTCAATCTAATTTCTCGTTTTATATATCGATGGTTTTATGGTTTTCTCCTATGATTCTCGATAGTCTATGATTTATCTATTCAGTTGTCTCATGATTTTAAATCGGTCACTCACCCTGATATACCCATTGCCTCATGATTGATCCTTCCTCTTTTCTTTGCTTGAATCGTTGTATTCTTCGCCGCAACCGTCTGGTGGCTCGAGGGGTTGTGCATCGAGTGACGGTTGTCCTCCCTGACTTTAATCTAACAAGCTCTCAATGCCAATGCTACCGCCTCACAGAGCCCTCATGTCCTTCCAAACGCCATAAGGTGTGCGATTCTTCTAAGTGCAAGGACTCTGGGAACCTTACTGACCTAATGCAAGGAAACTCGGGTGTTGGGTCCTCTTCTGCCAGAGTTAGCAAGAAGAAGCGGAAGGCCAACCTATACCAGGGCAACAACTCATGTTGCTCCACTTGATGCTGCTATCCTCACACCTCTTATTGTTCAAAATGTTCCCTTCGTGCCGAAAGCTAAGAAGCCCTACTTGAGACTTCACCCTTTATGCAATCGGTGCAGCCATCATCACCCTACCCACTTCCCATGTTGGCAATTCTCAAATTGTGGCCCTCTTGGCCATCATGTGGGCATCTGTCGCCGACCCAGCCATCTCGGGAGCACCAGTCACCAGCCAGCTCGAGCTCGACCTAAAATGTTTCAGCTTGAGGTACCTATGCCTGCTCAAGCCTTTGTTGTCCACCAGATTGCCTTGATCACCACCTATGATTGTTATTGCTATGGTGCCTCTGATCGTACCTCTCTAAGCGCATCCACTGTTAGTTACCGTTAACATTGCCGTCAACGGCAAAATTGACCGTGGACCCCATGCTGGATCTTCCCACTCGGATGTTGTTTGATGTGTCTTATGTTGACGCTTTGTAATCATTTGAAATCATTGACTTTCTATGTACTGAATTCCTTCATTTTGATGTCGTTTGAAACCTTATTGCTCTATTTCTTTTATGCACTTATGCACCCAGATATGCGTTGTCTCGTTTGGATTTCTGAACCATTTGTTCCTTGTACCGCCCTTTTTGTTGTGTGTGCGTGGGGTAAATTCTCGTTGATGGGTTCGCAAGTTTACAGGTTGTGTGGTTACGGGATTACACGCATACATGCAAACAAGCGGGCACACAAACGGGTTATGAGCCTACGCATTCATGACTCTCCTGTGTTGTTAAAATTTTCAAGTTGAACTTTTTAAAATACCTTCGTTTGATATATCTCGTGTATCCCCTAGGTATGTGTGTTGGGGAGTCTACCCGATTGGAAATTTACGAGTTTACAAGTCCACATGTTTACGGGATTGCATGTGTATGAGTTTACGATTTTACGACCCTTCGAGTGGATAACCTTATACACGTACCGATATGAGATCTATTGTTTGAAGTTTGGTCTCTATGACCATTGAGTTACGTCTGCCTTGCGACCTAACTCGTTGATGTCCGTTCTTCAGCATTGTTCACCGTTAGCATTTTCAGATCCTCTTATCTCAGCGTACCTTCTTGGTTATATTTCAGTTACCATTATGCTTCATGGAGATCATTCGTATCTCTCCGGACACTCAGAACCCGACAATCCTTGACGATAAACCAGTCTGTGGGCTCATGTCCACAATTACTTGCGTACGGAGCGCATGCATTTAGGACCCAAGATTGTGAGAGTTCATCATAATGAAGTGGGAATCGGAGACATCCGAAGATACGTCGGGTCTTCCTCCCGTTCACCAAATCGACTTTCACATTGCCTTTATGCTCGTAAGACTCCAGTTGCCAGTCACCTTATCGTCTCTAACCCTCGGGGAACCGTTCGCCTCTGCACGATCGTTCTTCCTTATGGGTTTAGCCTTTCCATTGTGTTAACCCTCCTCATTTTGTGCCCTTCATGCGCCTCAGCTTTTGTTTGTACCTGATTCGCGATAGTGTCTGGTCCTGAACTCCATGTTTCGACCGTCACTTCGCGTCCCTTTTCCAAATTCGTGATCGCCCTCATAGGTGATATATGAAATTGCTCATTTCTCATCCTTGGTCTCTATCATGGGGGAACTCGCCTATATTCAGACAAGAAACTGCGGGGTGTTTCGTCTAGTTCGGTTCGTGAAATCGACTCTTGATTTACTCAATAGTCGGTTTATGGAACCAATCCGTGTCGTTTCTACCCCAGATTTTTTCCTGGCATTGCTTTACCATTGACTTATGAGTCTAATTTTAGACTTGATGTCCATAGTTTCACGGATTCGATCCTTCGATTCGACTCTCGTTTGTGCATGACTTTGATGTTTGTTTCGATTGTGGTTCAGTCTTTCTTCACGCTATCATTATGTGATCGTTCGTTGGTTCATTAATCTATTTCATGTGGTGTTTCATTTTGACTCTAAATCTTTGGCCTCATCGGGCGGGTACTATGGGTGGATGTGACCGGTAATCACTATTAATCAAGTTATTCTCATTTTAAGGTATATTTATGTTATCAGGTTTCTCGCATTTCATGTTATGATATTCGATTTATGCTATCAGGATTCTCGCATTTTAAGTTATGTTTTCGGTACGTGTTATTGAGTTCATGTACTTCGAGTCATGCTATCTGATTCGTGTTATCAGGCTCATGTCCTTCAAGCATGTAATTCGATTAGTGTTATCGAGCTCATGTATTTCGAGTCATGCTATTCGATTCATGTTATCGGGCTCATGTATCTCGTGTCATGCTATCCGGTCTATAACATCGGGTACATGAATTTCGAGTTATGATGTTCGGTTCATGTTATCAATGCATGTATTTCGAAGCATGTTGTTCGGTTCCAGCTATCGGTACATGTATTTCGAGACATGCCGTTCGGTTCACGTTATCAATACATGCATGTCGGGACATGTTGTCCGGTTCATGTTATCAAATTCATGTACCTCGGATCATGTAATTCAATTCGTGTCACCAAATTCTTACACCACGAACCATGCGGTTTATTCCAAGTCAGCGGAGACATGTTATTCTGAAACGTACCGTTCGGATTACGCTAGTCGTGACACCCGGACGAGTACTAATCGGATCATGGCATCCAATGTGTGGTTTTCCGCTCAATTCGTGGGACTCGATTTCTTTTGGTATCATTGATTTCAAGCCTTTTTAGTGCTCATCACTTGAATTGTTCGGTTGCATATCGTAAATTCGAGTGCTGATCATTACTCTACTCTTGCTAAATCAGGGACTCATACGCGCTGCTACCTACGATTGTGTGTGATGCTAGCTTAGCATACGATCGATATTGGTTGTGGGGTATAGGTCTTAGGTTTTAGCGAGGGTTGATTCGGATTCTGTCCAGGTATCGTGTCTTGTAAGGTAAATCGGATGTGGGTCGCTACCCATTTGGTTCACCAGAACTTGACACCTTGTTTGGATAAAGAAGTCTGAAGCTCCAATTCTTTGTTTATCATTATTATCGATTTTGGTGTTGGTTAAATCTATATGATCAATGTGAATCTATGTGAATCTACGTGAAATCTATGTGTTTGAGTTGGGATACTTTGAAGAAATTCATGTTGCACCTATTCCTCACCTGAGTCTCCTAAACCCCCCGGTCTCGTCCCTAAAGTAGGGGAGACTTTAGTCCATTACCTTTGGTTAGTGTCTTGGTTGTGACTGGACTTGTGGTGGTGTATTCTTCTGACGTATTTCAGTTTCTATTGGTCGCCCTATGTTGTCGTATCATGCTCGGTTGTTGGATATTGGTGATGTAGAATAGGATGTTCTCCAAAGACAAACAGTACTCACTAAGGGTATTAAAGATGTGGTGGGTTAGCTGCGGTACACCCTATATATAAGCATCGGTAATTCCTTTAGGGTGCATTGGGAGTCAGACCGAAAATTGTGTGTGTGTGTGGATTATGTCTCTGATCATCGGTTGTATCACTATTCTCCTCAGCCACCATTCTAAACCTAACCCTTGCGGCCAGGTAATGATTTTGGTGCCGATATAATTGATTCAGTAATCGAAAATATATTTCTATCTTTGGTGAGATCTCTTATGTCGACTCTATGATTGGTTTCAAAATTTCAAACGCGTTAAATTGGTAAACTCTTTTAATTTGCTCAAAAATTTTGAGTCTTTTCTAATTTCGGGACGAAATTCCCTAAAGTAGGGGAGACTGTAACATCTGTAAAATATCCGATTGAGAAATCCGACCCGTTTTGAATTTACGCGATTTACCGATTTGTAAATTATTGAAAACCGGAAGAATTTTCAGGTGATTACACTCAAATTGGTAAATCTAAATGATTTATAATCGATTTTCGAAATCGAATACTTAATTTCAATCAATTGGAATCAAATTGGATGTCTCGAATTGAAAGTAAAGCAATTTCAGGTTTTTACGCGATTTCGGTTCACGATCTGTTGTTTACCGGGAATCTCGGATTTGGACATCATATATCAAATTCAACATTTTTATGAGTCTAATAATCAATTATCATGTCATGAGTCATTACACATTTGATTGAATCGTGAATCGTTGGTGAATTGTCCCAAAATCGATACTTACGCCAAAACCGACCAAAATTGCATGTTTTGACCTAATTTGCGCACCCGATTGTGTTACGTGACATATTTTTTATCATTTTGAGTGGATTTTATGTGGTTAACATGTTGGGATGATGATTTGGGTGATTTGGGAAAAAACGGGACTCGAAAACATCGAAAAACGACAAAACTATAGCGCGAAACGTGGCGAAAAGCCAAGGGGCCGCCCAGGAGGCTCTAGGCGTATCGCCTGGACCTCCAGGGACCCCTAGGCGATAAGCCTGCAAGTGGTTTTTCAGCTGAACGTGATTTTCTGCTATTTAAGCATCTTAAACTTCATTTCAACACATTTTCTCAAACCCTAAACCCCCAAAACGGCTGTAAAGATCTGGAATGCATCCTTCTTCATCAAAATCATGCTTTGAAGCTAAAAACATTAGAGATTCGAGTCCCGATCATCCCTCATTATCATCCATTTCACCATTCTTTATGCTTGTAAGTACTCTTCTTCTTGCTCTAGGGTTAAGATCAGATTTTTTTTATGGTAGATCTAGACTCTTCATAGTCATAACTTATAGATCTAATGATTTTTCCCTATAAAGATGAAATCTTTTGATGATATTGAGTTGGATCTATGATATACTTGAATAATCATGCTAGATCTATGAATTTCTTGATGAAGCTTGTGACTTTATGAGATTTAGGGTTTAGATCTTCATGATGCATATTGGTAGTTGTTGAATCTTTGAATTTTATGATCAAGATGGTGACTTTATGTGGTATTAGGGTTAGACTTCCATGCTTCATGATTGATAAACTCTAGATCTATGGATTCATGGTTAAAATTTTGGGACTTTATGATGAATTAGGCTAGATCTATGTTCTCGCATGATGATATGTTATAGATCTAGGGATTTAGCTATCAAGATGATGTCTTTATGCTTGGAAATGGTTAGATTCCTATCATATGTGTCATCTAGGGTTAGATTTGTGAAATTTACTATCCGAACATGAATCTTATGCTATGAGTTATTGAAATCTTCATCATGTATGATACCTAGGATTAGATCCATAGGTATTGAACATCATGATTTGACTTTCATGTTTTAAAATGACTCGACCTATGCTATGAATGATATTTGAGATAAGACTCATGGAATTAAACATCATGCTTGGATTTTGTGCTATGTATGATATGTTATGACTAGACCCATGCTAGGTACGATGCGTTATGACTAGAATCACGCTTTGTATGTTATCTTATGTCTAGGTGCTCAGCATGTGTGTCCGTCCATGAGTAGATTTACTAATTTCATGTTAAGTCATGGTAGAACTAGGATGTCGTGATAATGTTTGTCTATGTATGACCAACTTGACTTATGTTTGACTATGTTCGACTATGTTGACTTATGTTTTACCATGTATGGCCACGTTTGACCATGTTTGACTTTTGTAGAAATAGTCTAATTAGGATCCATTAATCTTACCTTTAGTTTAGAATTGGACCCATATCGTACATATCACCTCACCAAATCACCAACGAGTCGTCGAGTCAGTCGTATCGTGAAGATAAGCTATTTAACTATTTAATTAATTAATTATTTATTCTCCCTCTATCTCTTCTAGTCGTTAAGATTCTCATCGAGTCTATCTTCCCTCATTCGTGGTGTCATTCAATCAGACTGTGTCTCCGTATCAGGTGAGTTTTCATAGCCCTTTTTTACTTAAATGTTTTTGGGGTGCAACATGTATCATGTTATCAAATTCTATTTTCACATGCGTATTCTATGTTCGATGATTACTTGAAACATGTATGATTGTCTTGATTGTTTGGTTGAACGATGAACGATTGAACGATGGAACGATGAACGATTGAACGATGAACGTAATTATTAACATTAAACATGCCGGGGTTACGATAATAGATCTATTGGCCTGACAAGCCCACTTGGCCTGCCTTGCGTGTGGCGCCTTGTGATTGAAAGCCTAATTGTCAAGGGTTGGGTTACGTTAACTTATCATTTTTATCATTAATCATTTTTATCAATTATTATCTTATTTAACTTGTACGCATGTTTTTGAACGTTATCACTAAACCTATGAATTCTCACCAACTATTTTTAGTTGACCTTTATTTTATACATGTTGCAGGACTCGCTGTTAGTTGATGACTTCTTGCTGATGACACTATAGGAACGCATGTGGACTTAGTGTGACCTAATTAATAAAGTTAATTTGATTTGTTGATGTTTATTTATATCATGTATTGTATCGATTACTTATGTTTTATGAAATGGGTTGATTAAGAATATCGCAACATTAAGTAGTGTTGTGTGCATCTGGACAATCATCGCGCCCCGACATCTTCCGCCGTCGGTTGGGGTGTGACATTTTTGATCGGATCGAAAAGCTGGTTGAGAAGCCGGTTAAAAAGCCGGTCGAAAAGCCAGTCGAAAAACCATATGGTCCGATCGAAAAAACATATAGTCCAATCGAAGAGCAGGGACAAAGCCACATGATTCGATCATAAAGTAAGTCGAAAAGCCACATGGCCCGATCGAAAAATCGATCGAAAAAGGCCACATGGTCCGATTGAAAAGCAGGGACCAAGCCACATCTTTCGATCGGAAAGTAAGTTATTTGGTCGAAAAGTAAGCTTTTCGGTCGAGTGTTTGTATTTCGATCGAAAAGGTAAACCAACCTTATCGAAATCAGTTTTAGGGTTTTTCTTAGTTTTCATATCCGAAAATTCGATTCGATTAATGTTAAGATTTTCATATTTGTATTAAACCCAATTTTAGTGATTAAACGAATTAGGGTTTTAAAACTTTTCGGTTAGGTTCGAAAAACATTGTTGATTTCGAGATTAGGGTTTTAACGAATTCAGATTAATGATTCGATTGAGCAACATATGCTCTGATACCACATGTTGATCGAATCCTGAATCGTTAGATAAATAAACAGATAATATATGAAAAGATTACATGTTGTCATCTGGTTGAGATCAGCAGCAGTCAGATTATCCATCCTGTGAGTAGCCTTTGGTACCACTTTAGGGTGTATGCTAATGATGGGTAAAATCGTAAAGGGTATTACGATTTGGAGAAAGAGAGCAGAGAGAGAGAGGTCGAAATATATGTGTGGTGATTAGCTTCTAATCTATCCAATAAGGATATATACACCAAAGGGGAAACCCTAGTCTATCTATTAAGGGCAATTACGTCCATCAAATAAATGTCAGATAGGGTTAAATAGGTAATTGATTATTTAAGATAAATGATTAAAGGACATAATATATTATATTATATACATAATTTATATTACTTAATACATATATATATATATATATATATATATATATATTAAGTAATATAAATTACGTCTAACATTCATTTGATCCTTCTTGCTTCAGAAATGCAATGCAACGGCTTTACTACCCAACCAGAAAACCACTTGCTTATAAGGTATTCTAAAGATATTCATTTCACTTTGATATTATTTAGGTATTTTCTGACCTATTCATGTCACTTGGATGTTATTTACCCAACCGTTTGTCGTTGATTCTCATATTGTAGGTAGTAGGATGAACCTGGTTTGTTTGTACTACGTAAGTTTGAAGGCCTTAATATGTAACTGAGGTGTTCAAC
>JBCNJP010004459.1:0-40794 GCA_039602395.1 Deinandra increscens subsp. villosa
TTTGGAAAAAGTATGGTAAGAGTTATTTTTTAATAGAAATACATGAGCAAATATGTATAAAAAGCTAGGTGATACCTGAATTCCTCTCTTGAAGGCGGAGTTGCAGGGCTTCCAATTGCTCATCTTTTTCCTTTAGACTTTGCATGTATTCGGAAAACTGGTTTTGTTTTTGCTTTTCTAAGCTTTCCACCAGGTTTATCGAACTGTTCAAGGATTTTTCCACATCCGACAATCTGGAAGAGATGGCAGTATTGGAATGAGTTAGCTCCTGATTCTCTTTTTGAAGCATTTGGTTTTTCTCTTGCAAATCAGACTTTGCAACAGCAGCCAGTTTAGCATTCAGTGTTTGTAATTGAAATTCAGCCTTTATCCAGCGGTTATACAGTTCCGGAATGAGAGTGCTGTTTGCTGCATATGTTGACACAATCTTCGATGCAAATTCTGGAGCAGACATTTCCTCAGATCTTCTCACGTCGCCTGGACCAACAACCTTCAGGAAAAAATCTTTTTCACAAACAGGATCCACCACACTGTCGCGGTTGGTAATGTTCCAAGTAGGAATAAACAACTCATCCAAACCTACAGGAGATTTCTTGCGAGTGCCCATAAGCTTTGCTTCATTGCGAATCCACATCGCATCAGAAAAGGTAGGATGATTGAAAGATGGTAAAACGCTTGATGACCCACTGTTGTAAAGTTGCGTAGCAAGTGGGGTTGATGACACAACCGGTGAAGGCACCACAGCTTGAGTAAAAGAGGGTGGTAACTCACATCCAGGGGTAGAAACAGTGGGTGATGGGTTACTTACGAGATCAATAGTCTGACAAGGAGATCGGATAAAATCGTCAAAGGAAGTGCTCACAAGATGTGCCAAGCTGGGGGGAGACATAACCGGTAAACTATCACCATCGGATGAAGGAGAGGGAGTCCTTTGATGCATTTCACCGCCAAGGTGTTCGGAAAGTGTTTCCACAGTAGTACTAAATTTGGCTTTGGATCTTGTAACGGGTGACTTACGGGTTCTTTTGAGAGTTGGCTCATCCTCATCCTGGTCTTCCTCAGCAGCATTTTTGTTTGGTCTGGCACATTTCTTTTTTCTCCTTTGGGCCACAGGGGACGGATGATGCTGTACTTCTGATTGCAAAGTGGTTGGTTCAGAAATCTTGGAAGGATCAACAGTTTTCTCAGTAGCAACCTCGGAAGTGTTCACAAGTGGTGCATCCGTAGTAACAGGAGATGGTCCGGATGAAGGGGCAGTGGATGAAGAGGCTTCCTTGCTAACTTCGGCTTTGCTAAATTGCAGTTGGCTAAAATCCTTTACCATCAACGCATCTGATAGATCCATGGCTGCACAAGAGAAACAAAATTTGTTGGTAAGTTACAATAAGGACGAAAATGTATCAAGAAGTATCATAAAGGAAACGCACTTTCTTTCCCGCATAAGATAACGGGGCGCATCCTAGGGAAAAACCAGTTTTTACTGATTTTGGCAAGAACCAGCATCTCTTCTGGGATGCGGCGAATAGGATGCACAAAGTTACTAATAAGATCATATGTTGCCTTATGAACATCGGCTTCTTCAGGAATGACATCGTGAACAGTTAGGCGAATGTCACGCCACACCATTGAAGCCGGGAGACAGGAGTCATCAAGGTAAAAGAACTGATTCTTCCATTGACGATTTGTGGGGGGCTTCCTAGTGTACAAAGGGTTAATATTTCTGCGCTTCTCAAAAGTGTACCAGTCACCAGACATGGTAAGACGGTAAAAAGCTCTGAATTGAATCAGTTGCGGTTCTAGACCAAGGGCTCTACAAGAAAGTTCAAAGTGACTCAAGATTCCTAAAGCAGGAGGGTTACATTGTGAGAAATGGATTTCAAAATAGGCTAAAGCTTCAAGAAGAAAAGGGGTAAAAGGAATTCGGTAGTTATACACACTGATGGAGTCAAGGTAAACGCCGAATTTCTTTTCAGGAAACGGATAGATCGGTTTCCCTGGTGTTGCAAGTACAGGATTTAGGTTTCCAGGAATTCTAAACTCCCTCACGAAATCATCCAAATCATTTTGGGTGATTATAGGATATGAAATCGAAAGATTGTGTTTCGATGGCACTTTCTGGGTGGTTGCCATAACAGAGTATTGATAACAAAGTGAAAATGCAAGAAAAAGAGGTTGGAAACGCTGACCTTAACACTTTGCTCTGTGAAGGAAATGCAGGGAGAAAATGGTGGAAAGTGTTTAGGTTTGTGGTAAAAATTTTAGGGGAAGAAGAGGGTCTATATATAAGGAGTAAAAAGCAGTTTTGCAAGGCGGTTTTTACGGAGGGCAATTTGGGGAAGTTAAATCTTAAACATTTTGAAAAGATTGCTTTTTCATAATTATGATTGCGACAGGTAACTGCTATTGAGAATTCACTATGCTGCTACTCACCAGTGTACTCCATACAAGAATTTATTGTTAATGTTCTGGAATACAGCTCAAGTGGATTGTTCTATGGAACCCTCGGTTATTTGTGCAAAAGTCCATCAAACTGATGTGATTATTTCTGAGAAGACGTTCGTAGGGTTTTGAGACTGAATGATCAAGCTGCTTTTCCAATGGTATTTGATGAGATTGCATTGGTGGCATTGCTTCGAAGGATAAAATACGATGGATACTTATATGATTCGTGGCTGCTTAAGTCGAATCTAAGTCCCTCCGTACAAATATTTGATGCACGTAGTCATCAAATGTTTTGGAAATCGGTTAAGGGGGCATGATGTGTTTGATATAAAGATTCTATCCTTTTTCTATGCTTTGGTCATGAACCGCGATTTCAATTTTTCTGGATGGATCTTTAGTTACATGAAGGAGAATATATTGTCAAAGCAGAACAAAAGTGTTATGTATCCAAGATTTATTCAGATGATCTTAAATGATTTACATCCGAACCTTCCAAAGAATCCAGCAAATGTCTTGGTGTTAAAGCATATGAATGAAGTTGCAGTGGGTAAGCTTCCAGTGTATCAAAAGAGGAAAGGTCCAGAGAATATACCTCCTCCTACTAAACATTTGATTGGTCACTTGGCCAAACCTGATTATATAGCTCCTGCAAATAATGCTGCCAGACATGAGGATAGTTCAGATGATGAGTTAGAATATGATCATAAAGGTTATCCTGTTGAAGAGGATGAAAATGAGGAAGAAGACCAAGAGCAACCAGTAAATCAAGATGCAAATGTTCAAGACCCTGTGCAGCAAGAAACTCAAGAGCATGTTGTTCAAGAGGCTGTAAATGAACCTGAAGCTGTGAATGTTCAGGATGATGAAATGAATGATGATGCTGATGTTTCTGGAGATGATGCTAGTGAAAGTTCGTCTGATACTGATTCAGATTCTGGTGATTATGTGACAATCTTGCATAATACCAGAGGAATTCAAGTGAAGAAAGGTTCTAAGCAACACATCGAATACTTGAAGTCCAAGAATCTGGATACTTCTAAGTATGAGAATAGAACCAAACAGGCTGAGGATAAAGATGATGATCCGACTTACACTCCTGCTTTGGAGGAACCTGTTAAGAAGACCAAGACTGCTGATAAAGGAAAAGCTCCTATGGTTTCTAAGGGCAAGCATATTAAACATATGGCTCAGAGGAATTTGACAGTGAAAAAGGGCTCGTTCCTTGCTGATGCTCGGAAAGCAGGTCTTAGTCCACCGAGTAAGAAGCAGAAAGTGTCTAATCAGTCTTCACTTCCAGTACAACCAACCACAAAATCTGCTAATGTTCAAAGCTCAAGTAATCCACCGGTTAGAAAGCTTGTTATTCGAAAGCCTTCTTCAACTACTGCTTTTGCCTCCACTACTACTGCTTCTACAACTTCTACCATTTCTGCTACTAATTTGAAGTTGGCGTTACATCAAACCAGACTCGATGAGTTGGAGTCAGCTAATCGTCAGCAAGCTGATGAAATCAGAGGTTTAAAGAATCTGGTAAAGGAGTTGGTCTCTAGAGATCAGACAAAAGATCGGCCGATAGCAATTGTTTATTTACTCGTTTATTTCTCTTTGGGCGAGCAGTTAAATCTTTTACTCAAATCCTTACCTGCTCAGGGGGAGAGAAGATCAAATCCTGAGGAAAGTTGTAGAGAAGATGATGATGTGATGAGATATTTGAATGAGGATCCAGACCCCGAAGGAGGAGTTGGTGGTAATGGTTCTGGTGCTGGTGCAACTAGAACATCTTCTGCTGCTGCCGGACCATCTACTACAGCTCAGGGGGAGTCGTCGGAGAAAGAAATTTATGATGTAACTCCAATTTCCAGGGTTGAGCTGAGAGAAGGAGAATTTATCAATCCGTATTCAAAAGAGCAACTGGCTGCTATTTTTGCATTGAATGTGGATGATATTGATAACGTTCCATTTTCTGATCCCCACAGAGAAGAAAATTATGATGTTGATATGGATTTTGAAGAGGAACATGTAGAAGTGGAAGATATGACTGCTAAAGAATATCCAGATGATCCTAAGGTTTATGGAAATTTTTCTGCTGATGATCAGTCTGGAGGCTTTAATTTCTTTGGCAATGAAGATGAAGAAAAAGTGGATGAAGAGTTAAAGAAGAAAGAGTCTGAAATACTATCTGAGCAACCAGAATCAAATGAGTCTGAGAAGTTATCAGAAGAAGAAGAAAAGAAAATGTTATTTGATGCTTGGTTGAAAGAACAGAGAGCCAAGAAACTGCCGGTAGTGAAACCAACAAAGGTTGTTGATCAGAAGAAATATTTTGACAGAAAAGGTGGTGAAGCTACTGGTGGTATAATTAGTTGGATGTATGACTCGGAACTCAAGTGCTATGCAATTAAGAAAGAGTTTGGGGTTATGTATTTGAAGCATG
This sequence comes from Deinandra increscens subsp. villosa, assembly GCA_039602395.1. NCBI lineage: Eukaryota > Viridiplantae > Streptophyta > Magnoliopsida > Asterales > Asteraceae > Deinandra > Deinandra increscens. The sequence continues at coordinate 4,877 of JBCNJP010004459.1, forward strand.
CTACAAGGTTTAATACTTTACCGGTTTGTGATGTTAGAGATTTGTCAAGAAAGCCATTCTTGAATTATGGAAGTAATGTATTGGCTGGGGTCTTCAAAACCAAATTGAAAGAAGAATGTCAAGGCAAGTTTAGATTCTTAACTCCATAAAGACCGAAGTATGTTGAACATCCTACGGATATTCATTCAATCACTGGAAAACCAGTTGTGGTTTTAAAGTACAAGAACCCGGTTCAACTGAAGAAAATTCCATTGAAGAAGCTCGAACAAGATTTTATCAAAACTTTTTAAGATGGTGGTATTATGATGAAAATACTGGAGAAGCGGTGGTGGTGGTTAAAGAGCAGAACAAGGTGGTCAGGCTGTATGATCCAATGTGGTTGATTAATTTGTCAAAAGATGATATAAACAAGCTCTATCACAACAATATTTTGTATAAGGATGAACATGCTGAGCAATCCTTGCAATTTCAGCGTGTGATTAGAGTGTGTTTTGCATTTGGAATTCATGCTGGAAATAACCGAACACAGCATTGGAAAAGGAATTAGACAAAAGCTTTTGAAGACTAGCACAAGACAAGGGGGAGTTTGTTAGAGCATGTTTTGATGTCTAGTGCTAGGTCTTTGTAATTAATAGTTTTGTATAAACTGGTCTCAGCGTACCAGTGGCGGACCAGATGGTACGCACGAACCATCTGGTACGTTGGTTAGTTGGTACGCTGGACAGTTTAGTTTAAATAGTTTAGTTCGTTGAGAGAGAGACAAGTTATGAGAGTTATTGCTTAACTGTGTGTTTCTCATAGTGTATTCTCTCTTTAATCTCTCTCTTGTAAACGAGCTAGTGAATCAATCGAAGAATCGTTTATTTACTCGTTGTGTACCGAATCCGATAGCAATCATGTCTTAGCAAGATCATATACGTGTTTTATATTAACGTCTCAAAAACGGAAATGTGATCTGGAAATTGAGCTAACGACTCTGATATCAGCTGAAAAACCAATTACGGATCGATTCCAGATCATAGAATGATAGAGACGGAAGTTTGTCATTCAATTATAGTCAAATGATTACAATACCGAGAAAGTATACATCAATTAAGCTCTGGAGGAGGTTTGGACAGAACCTCCTCTTTCTCTAACACTCACAAAGAGTAATGACCAAACTTGAAGATGTTCAACACACCGAACCTATTTATAGGTTAACCAGCTGGCGTACCACTTTGGTCCGCAGTACTAGTTGGTACGTGCGTACCAACTGGTACGCTGGTTGGTATGTTGACATCATTACATACATTTAATTCTAATACATTCGCACAGTAACGACCACACACAGAAACTTGTCCTAACAAGTTCATTCTGTTATTGGTAGGTGTGGCGGGTTATCACTTGGCTTTTGATTTCAAAATTTTATTTTTGGGAGACAAACATTTTTTTTTTCTTAACATTGTTTGATCTTACTTTAAATTATTGGGCGCGTGTTTTGCGCATATTTCTTTCCGCTGCGTGACAAATTTAAATTATGGTTTTCTTATGAATGTTTGATGCATTTATTTCATTATAATTATGGATTGAATGGGTTGTTGCAATCATTGACTCGGGTCCTGGTTTGTTCTTACACCCCACATGGTAAAACTCCGTTGGTGGTAAATTGGGGGTGTGACAGGATGAATGTTAACAATCCGGAACAGCTTACCAAGACTACTTATTTCCGGAAGAACATTCATTCAGATATAGTAAATGGGTATCAACTTTTTAAACATGGACAGAACATTCATTCTGGATGAAAATACAAATAAAAGGTACAATAAATTCAACAGTAATTTAAAACATAGTTTGAAATTCAAAATTGAACATTGTTGATTGACTAGTTTTGTATCCTCACAATTATTCTTAAAAAGTCGGTAATCAAATGCCAGACCGGCACAAGCTTGAAATCGGATCTCGTTTCACGTCGGTATTGATCCAGCGCATTGTTCAACCGGACCCACTTGCATCGTACTTCTTCATTCTCTTTGTATATCCTGTTGAATGTTTTGATTTTCTGGTGCATGTCTATCCATTAATAATTGATTGGTAAACATCAAATAATTGGTAATAATTAATTAAAGAGAAAGAAACGTACTAGTTAGGGGAGGGCTTGTAGGAAACATATAGTCTCTATACTTTACCTCCATCCAGGCTCCGTACATCTCTATTTCTTCATTCTCGGTCCATTCTGCTGTCATATTGATCGAAGAGTATAGAATTGGTGGTCGAAATTAACTGTTGATATATCTTAAGTTGTTTATATAGAGTGGTTTAAGGTTAGGAATTTTCAAATAAACAACGAAAAAGGGAAACTAGCCGTTAGAGTGGTCGAAGGTCTAAACTACCCCTATAGTAAAACGTATTAAACCGTTTAGGTTTCTAAAATTAAAGGGTCACGATTGTTTTATTTCCGGAAGAACATCCATTCCGGATGAACGTTAACAATCCGGAACAACATACCAAAATATACGATATTACACAATTTATTTAAATATACTTTTAACTGGGCCCACAAATTCTAAAACCGACGGGTTATTGAGCGAATTCATTTAAATATTCCAAATCACACACTTAATTTCCCTAATTACCCGCTCCTCATTTTTCCATCACTCAGTAATCAACCGAATTATCACTCCGTCCTACCTCTCCGATAACTTATCTGTTCTTTCTAACCTTCTAGGGTATTTCTCTAAATCTGGTTGTGCATCTGTTAGATAACACAAACATGGATAAGTCTTGGATGACAACCGATAGAACCACGAAATCATATTCCAATGGAGTTTCTTCATTCTTAGAGTTTGCAGTTACCAATTTGAAGGAGAAGGAAATTCCATGCCCCTGTGCTAATTGTGTAAACCATTACTCGTATCCTATTGACGATGTAGAAATGCATTTGTACTCTAAGGGATTCGATCGGACTTATACAAGGTGGACTAAACATGGAGAGAAACACGAGCCCGCGAGAGAGGAGCTTCACACGAAGTCATTTTCCGATTCCGGAATTCCATTTGATGCATCAGAAACAATAGAAATGGTCAGAGCAACCGAAGAAAATTTCACTAAGGACCATGATAAGTTTCAAGAACTACTAATGGATGCTGAGAAGCCCCTGTATGAAGGATGTTGTACCTTCACAAAGTTATCTGCCTTGGTTCAACTACTGAACTTGAAGACTAAGCATGGATGATCAGATAAGTTTTTTAATGAACTTTTAGTTTTGCTGAAAGAGATGCTACCTGAAAGTAATGAAATTGTGAAAAATACATATGAGGCCAAAAAGAATATGAAGTCAATGGGGTCAGGGTACACCAAGATACATGTGTGTATCAATGATTGTATTCTTTACAGGAATGAGAACAAGGACCTAACTGTATGTCCAACATGTGGCGAGTCCAGGTGGAAGGTGGATGAGAGGACTAAGAAACTATGCAACAATACTCCTGCAAAGACAATGTGGTACTTCCCCATCATTCCAAGACTGAAACGACTGTTTAAAGTGAAAACCACAATGGAAGATCTAAGATGGCATGCCACCAGTTCCAAAATACCCCGTGTGTTACGCCACTCACCCGATTCCCGAAATCGTTAACGATCCTAAAAGTCTTCATCTTCGCATTTCAACTGATGGGGTCGACATGAATAGAGGTAACATAAATCACAGTGTGTGGCCGGTTCTATCTGTCATTTACAACCTTGCACCATGGTTGTGTATGAAATAAAGTTCATCATGCTTTCGTTATTAATATCGAGAACACCTGGAAATGATATTGATGCGTTTTTGGAACCATTGATTGATGACATAGAGCTGTTATTTGAGACAGGTGTGGAAACATATGATGCGTATGCACGAGAACGGTTTACTATGCGTGCAGTTGTTTTATGGACGATTAATGATTACCCTGCGCTTGGTACAACTTTATGGTTGCCCTTATAGTGGATTCAATTGTCACACCCCAACCGAAGGCGGAAACATCGGGGCATGATTAGATTGCCCAAAAGTGCATGACAACTAATTTAAGTGACAATAATTAACATGAAACAATTTTACTGATGACAATGAAAGAATACAATACATGGAATTAAACTAATAACAATTACAACCGTTTTATTCTAATTTAACTAGGTCCAAACCCTATGTGATAGTAACTTGAAATCATTATATGTCATAACCTGCAACATGTATAAAATAAAGGGGGTCAACTATAGATAGTTGGTGAGCAATCATAAGTTTAAATACATAGAATATACTTGAAAATGCGTTACGTGTCATATGCTAGAATAATTGAAAGTGCAACATGCTAGAAGATATTGACAATATGAAAGACTAAACTTTACCAATATTGTTAGTATAAAATGGCAACATGAAAGACTAGGCATAAACAAACCTCAATGACATATGCTAGATTCCCTAACCTGCAGGTTAGACTAAATGAAATAATGAAATAGGCTCCAAATACCCATTGTCGAACCGGTCAAGTTGGGTGGGTTGTCAACCGATAATTCTACCTTTGTTACCCCAGGCCTTACGTTAATGTTTATGCCAAATGAAAGACATGACAGACATGACAACCATGACATACTTGAGATCCAATGATAAACATGAAAACCTTTGATAAATATGAAATCCTTTGAAAATCACATATTGACAAATTATGCTAGAAGTCACATAACACATAATTCACACATAGATCACATACGCATGATAAATGATAAACTTGAATGACAACACTTTGAAATAGGATACATGTTGCAACCCCAAAAATGAGAAAATGAGAAAAGGGGCAAGGATTACTCACATGGTAATTAAGCGCTTGGAATACCGAGAGAGCTAAAGCGAATAGATGTGGAATGAAATCCTTAGGAGGTCACCCTAACATGACAGATTTAATGAGAATAGTGCTGTTGGGCTAAGTCCTTATGCATTTGGGGAATGCATATTATTAACTTAAGTTGCTAGTCTCTATTTAATTATGGGCCTTTATTGTATTTTTATATTCTTTAGGTGTTTGTTGTAAATTCTTTTGTTATATATAGTAGCCTCTACCCTATTATGGGTAAGCATTGAAATCATATCTCCATTATGGTATCATACGCCTAATTCTATTCCTCTCCCTCCTTCCTTTTCGTTTCCTCTTCTCCACTCTTTCCTTCATCCATGGCTTCCTCATCTTCCACTAATCCTCTCTCAATGAGCTCTGTCGTTCATCTTTTAACCCACAAACTGAATTCCTCAAATTACTTGCTATGGAAAAATCACATGACTACCCTTCTTTCCTTTCAAAATCTTTTATCCCATATCGATGGCACCTCCGTTTGTCCTCCTGAAACCACGATTTCTGAGCAAAAACAGATCGATAACCCAGCCCATGCTGAGTGGAAAATTGTTGATCAGAAGGCGGTTCTTATTCTTCTCTCATCTTTATCGGATGAAGCCGCCTCCGAGGTTCGTGAAGCTGCCGGTGTTGAGTATCTCATTGGGTTCTTGTTGGAGGTTGATTTTACATATTATTGAGAAGATAAGGTTCCTCTCACTTAATTTTGACTTTTTTATTTTTAATGTTAACTATTTTGTACTCATTTGACTTTACTAATAATTTACTTATCCTAGTAGTTCCTTGAAGACATTGGTGTTGAGAATCTTGCTGGGTTTGATTGCACGTTTCTTTCTTGTTATCATCGTTGAGGTAAGTAGCATTTTACCCTAGTTTAAGTATGTGTATGGTTGTAAATATGTTTATATGCATGTAGTTATGATGTGTGTGTATTTGTATATGTTCTAATGTAAAATAACCATTTAGACTATACCCGTTCAAAGTTTATCTGATAGAGATAAACTTTGGATTCTTCCCGTTTGGGACTGCCTTTTGATTATTCTATCTCATTTAGAATATGTATAGATTTTAACGTGTTGAGATTTAAAAAAAAAACCGATATGATTGATGACATTCTATCTCATTTAGAATATGTATAGATTTTAACGTTTGGGACTGCCTTTTGATTATTCTATCTCATTTAGAATATGTATAGATTTTAACGTGTTGAGAAAAAAATTTTGGACACAAAGGAGGAAATGCAACTAGAGATGGGAACCGAAGAGGACATTGATGAAAAAGAATGTCTTGGGCGTGCCTTAAAACCAAGAACCGGGCATGATAAAGGTATTGGTCGCGTGGTTAGGCAACCATCTCTCTACTATGATGTTGGTTCCTCATCAGAGTTGCAAGAGTTGAAGCAAAAATACCAAGAGCAACAACAACAATTGGTTGCCCAACAACAACTCCAACAAACCACACAACAACAAGTTGCTGCATTAATGGCTTTCTTGAACCCACAAATGCAAAAGCAACTACAACAAAACCTGCAGCAACAACAATCAAATGAAGATGAAGATGAAGATGAAGATGAAGATGAAGATGAAGATGAATGATTGCATTAGATACTATCTATGTTTAAAACTTTTATGTGTTTAAGTGAAGTTATTGTTCTTGACCTTTATGTTTGTTTTATGTTATTGGGTTTCTTTTGTTTAATCTATGAATTAAAGATGGATTTGAGTGAATTGTGAAACTGATTGGTTGGGTTTACAAACCTGGAAAATATTTATAAAAAAAAAAAAGTTTTTTTTAAACAGTACCTACAGTGGGGACAAGTCGCCACCAAAGGGTCTGCAAAATTTTCTATCCTAGCCTATTGTGGGGACTTTTCGCCACCACAGGGTGTCAAGCATTTTTAAAATTAAGGCTATAGTGAGGACTTTTCGCCACCAGAGGTCCGGAATAAAAAAAAGAGTTTTTCTGCAGTGGCAAAGATTCGCCACCAGAGGCGCAAAAAATATATATATTTTAAATCTCTGGTGGCAAATAGTCGCCACCATAGGTCAAATTTAATTTTTTTTAACAATTTTTTTTAATCCATTAAATCTTTCGCGGCAAAGATGAAATGGCGATGTATCGCCACCATAGAAAAGCTATGGTGGCAAAGGCTTCGGTGGCGACTTTTTTGACATTTAGCGAGGAAGATCTGGCGGCCAGGTCTGTGGTGGCGACATTTCGCCACCAAAAGCTATGGTGGCGAAAAGTCCCCACGTAAAGTCTTTTTCTTTTGCCACGAAAGACCATTTTTCTTGTAGTGTCAACTGCTCGTGAAATATGGGTTACCCTTGAACGTGCCTATAGTAACTCATCAATTGAGCGGATCCGAAGCATCAAAGATCAGTTGCGACATCTTACCAAGGGCAACCAATCCGTCTCTGAGTTTGCCCTGCGATTTAAGGATCTGTGTGATCGTCTTGCGACTGTTGGGCAAGCTGTTAATGAACTCGATAAGGTCCATTGGTTTCTTGGTGGTCTCGGACCCAATTTCTCTACCTTTTCTATTGCTATACGGGCTGCTCGTCCCGATCTTAGTTATCGTGATGCCGTTTCCCTTGCTGAAGGACATGAACTCACGCTTCCGAATGTTCAACCGCCTGCCCCTACTGTTGCGTTTTCTGCCCAAAGAGGCCGTGGAAACCAAGGGTTTGTTAATCGCAACCGGGGTTCAAATAATCACTCGTATCTTCGCCGCAACAATAATGCTAATTTTAGAGGAAATAATAATGGGAACAGGTCATTTATAATTCACGTGGACGTGGGTTCAATGGAAGTCCAAATCATTCCTTTTATGACCCTTGTCAACTATGTGGTCTAGAAGGTCATGCCGCTCCGTCGTGCCCGACTCACACTACTGTCCGCCGTGAAAACACTCATGTTGCAGCAGATTTGGCCCAAGCATTTCATGCTCAATCCAACATCTCATCTGGTGGTGCGGATTGGTACGTTGACTCTAGTGCAACCGATCACATGGCTACCTCCACCAATCATGTTGCTCAGTCCCATCCGTACTTCGGAAATTCCAACGTAACCTTCGGAAATGGTAACACTCTTTTGATCTCTCATAAGGGCCATACTACTGTTGCTAAAGATATTTGTCTTCGTGATGTGTTAATTGTTCCAAATCTCTCTAAAAATCTGCTATCCATAAGCAAACTTATGGCACACAATAATTTAGATGTTTTATTCTCATATCCACAATTTTATATTCAGGATCGGGAATCGAAAAAGGTGTTCGCTCAAGGTCGCTGTGAGCATGGATTATATGTGTTGAAAGATGAACCTCAAGCCCTTAGTGCTACTTTAAATAAAAAGGCTACGACTTCATTTGAAATTTGGCATGCCCGTTTAGGACATGCATCCTTTGATGTTATTTCTTTTTTGAACAAAGTTGGTGGACTATATGTTACTTCGGTTTTGCCCAAACCCATATTATGTGATAGTTGTCAATTGGCTAAATGCCACCGTCTTCCATTTGATGATAACATAAAACGGGCTTCTAATCCCCTTGACTTGGTTCATTGTGATCTTTGGGGTCCATCACCGGTTATGTCCGTTTATGGTTATCGTTATTATGTTACCTTTTTAGATGACCATTCTCGTTTCACATGGTTCTATCCGTTAAAAGCCAAGTCCGACTTTTATAACATTTTGGTCATCTTCAACAAGCTTGTTGAAACTCAACTCTCACGAAAAATTAAGTTTTTCAAAGTGATGGTGGAACTGAATTCACAAACCATCAAGTGAAAACATTTTTCCAACAAAATGGGACATTACACAGGTTCTCATGCCCGTACATTCCACAGCAAAATGGGCGAATTGAACGAAAACATCGACATATTGTTGAAACAGGATTGGCTATGCTATTTAATGCTCAGGTTCCGGCATGTTACTGGGTTGAAGCATTTAGCTCCGCTATCTATGTCATTAATCGTCTACCGACAAAGACACTTAAAAATGTCTCACCGTTTCAACAACTCTTCTTGCAAAAACTCAAATATGACAATTTTCGTGTTTTTGGGTGCCAGATCTTCCCCTATTTGCGCGACTATTCTGCTCATAAGCTTTCACCTCGAAGCCTACCATGTATTTTTATTGGATATAGCTCCCAACACAAGGGGTTTAAGTGTCTTGAACCAACAACAAACCAAACCGTGTCTACATTACGCGGCATGTTCGATTTGATGAAAACTCATTTCCATTTAAAGGACAAATAACCTCAGAAGACTACTCAAAAATTGTTGTCACCACTTTTGATGTTTAAAATAAAACTCAGCGGCCTACCCCCAAAAACACTCCCGCTGTTCCTAAAACCACCACCCCACTTCCTTGTAATTTATGCCCTGATCCTACGGATCAGACCCGTCCTCCGTTAGCCCAACAACCTCCTCCAACCAGCCCATCCACCTTACCTCCAAGCAGCCCGTCTAACACATCAAACTCAACTCCAACTAGCCCATCTAGTATAACTTCTAACACCCCCAGCTCACCCCCTGATTCACCTACCAATCCCGACACACCTACGTTACCCACTAAAATAGATTCTCCTACAACCTCTTAACCAAGTCACTTCACCCAGCCCCCTCCCTCAAATACTCATCCAATGATGACTCGCGCCAAACACGGTATCTTTAAGCCTAAACACCAAGCTAATACCGCTCAATCTCCTTCGTCCAGTCATGATCCTAAACAAATGAAATCCGCGCTAAAACATACGCATTGGGTTGATGCAATGGAAAAAGAAATGAATGCGTTAAATGAAAATAATACTTGGAATCTTGTCCATCGACCTAAGGATCATAATGTTGTTGGGTCCAAGTGGTTATTTAGAACAAAATTTCGTGCCGATGGAACTATCGATCGTTATAAGGCTCGGTTGGTCGCTCAAGGATATAGTCAAGTTCCTGGGTTAGACTACACTTATACTTTCAGTCCGGTGGTTAAAGCATCAACTATTCACATTGTTCTCTCCCTCGCTGTAATTCATGGATGGAGCCTTCACCAACTTGATGTGAACAATGCGTTCCTCCATGGGTCTCTAAATGAGCAAGTTTTTATGGAGCAACCTCCGGGGTTTGTTGATCCCAACTTTCCCAATCATGTGTGTCGTCTCAACAAAGCCTTGTATGGCCTCAAACAAGCACCCCGTGCTTGGTTTCATCGTTTGAGCTCGTTTCTTCTTTCTAACGGTTTTACTTGTAGCAAAGCAGATCCATCACTCTTTGTGTTTCACAAAGATGCATGCATATTATACTTGCTTGTTTATGTTGATGACTTGATTTTTACAGGTAACCGCGAGGACGTTCTTACCTCCTTCATTCATCGGCTAAATGGTGAATTTGCCACCAAAGATCTCGGCAACTTAAGCTACTTTCTAGGCCTTGAATCCACTCACCTCAAAGACGGCCTCTTTCTAAACCAAGCTAAGTACGCAGCTGAAATCCTTGATCGTGCTGGCTTAGCTAATGCAAAACCGGCCCCAACTCCTATGTCCACAGGCACAATTTTAATTAAGGATGGTGCTGCCTTTGATGATCCAACGCATTATCGGTCTCTTGTTGGGGCACTTCAATATCTAACCATCACTCGTCCAGACATCTCGTACGCGGTCAACCAAGTTAGCCAGTTTTTACAAGCACCAACAGCGACTCATTTTTCAGCCGTAAAAAGAATTCTTCGGTACGTTAAGGGAACAATTAACTATGGCTTAACATTCACTCGACCAAGACACACGACTATACTTGGATACTCTGACTCCGACTGGGCTCGCTGCATCGAGACTCGTCGCTCAACCTATGGTTATTCTATTTTTTTAGGAGGGAATCTTATATCCTGGAGTGTTAAGAAACAACCGACTATTGCTCGGTCGAGTTGTGAAGCCGAATATAGGGCCATGGCCACCGCTGCTGCCGAAATAGTGTGGATTACACATGTCTTACGTGAACTACATGCCCTACCTCCCGATCGTCTTACGCTATTATGTGACAACCAAAGTGTCACACCCTGTAATATTTTGTGTCGGGATGTGAACCAGCGTTATCACAGTCAAGGTCAAGAACGCACTCTGGATGATTCAACAACTAGAGCCGTTTGGAAGTTGATAATTGTTTGGAGTAAATTGGAGTTTTCAAATCATTACGCAGCGGAATTTAAGTAATGAGTTACACAAATTGTTTTAAGTTTCACAAAACATTAGTTTTCAAAAGATTTTTGAGACATGACATCGTCAGATGTTATGCCAAGAAAATCTCCAACGGCTACAATCCTACTCCAGAATTTATTGAGAGATCCTAAATGCAACAGTCATCAAAGCAGGTCCAGATAGTTAACAGCAGAAATGTTAAGCACCTGAGAATTCACATAAGAAAACGGTCAACAAATAATTTTGTTGGTGAGTCACACAGGTTTAAAGTAGCTAGCTTTGAAAAGTATACAAAAGTTGTTATGAAAGTTTGTTTATGCTATTCTTTGACAAAATCAGATAAGACTTGTTGAAATGTTACCATATACCCTGAATTCCGAAACTGACTGATTACCCACCCTTGGCATCTTTGTCCGGCGGATACCGCAAAAGTAAGATATAACAATTTGTACTCTTTGACTAATAAAACGGAGTCATGATTGGAGCGACCAAATCAGAGCAGGGGCGTTAACCCAATAGATCTATTCAAACGTTACCGTTTCATATGATAATTAATCGGATTCAGTTAATAGTGGGGTTTGGTTATAACATGAATAAACATGAAATAAAAGGTGTGGACGGCCGAAAGGCACATGTAACAGATAGGTTAACAAAGTCTAATTGTCTAGCATAGTAAAAGTAATATGAATTCTCCCCCAAGTAATTGAAAACAGTTAAAGAGAAAAGGGGCCGTGAAAACTCACATGATTCAGTAATTGTAGTCGGAAATATGACCAACGGAAATGCAAGCCTAGATAATTATAAGACGTGCAATATAATAAGTAATTGGGTTGACAATAATGTCACTCCAATTAGGTAGGTCAAGTCTTGACGTCATGGTAGCCTTAGGGTTAAGTGATTTGAAAAGTCAAAGTAAGTGTATCCGGTTAAGTATTTATTTGGAAATAATGTAAGGTGTATATTTTTAATTAAATAAAATATATGAAAATTACCAAATAATATTTAAAGATGGTAAATATTTATGTAAATAAATATTAAGTCAAAATGAGGGTTTTCATATGAGAAATTGATTAGTTTCACTAAGTAGTTGAAAACCGGGCGATTTCGCGGTAATCGCCGGTTACACGATATTTATCCGTTTAAGTTAGAAATCAATCAAGTTAAATAAAATATGATTATTTTCTGTCCAAAATGGGTGAATAAATATTTCAAGTGTTGGTTTGCATTGGTTTTGCCGGTTTGATGTAACTAGTGTCGGTTTTGCCGTTTTGGTCCCGTTTGCCCGTTAAATGATATCGTTAGGTTCCTAAATTCACCATATATGTTTGTAAACATGTTTTTACCATTAAAATGACCCTATAAGTTCATTTGGACCAGATTTGGGTTTTGTTACAAAAATGGAGTTTCCGGGTTCGTCGGGTGTCGGTTTTAGTCCCGGTTTGTGCCCAAATTCAAGTAATTTATAAAGGGATCTTTTGGCCATGTCTTAGGTTCACTTTAACCATCACAACCTACTGTTAAAATGTCAAAAGTTTCTGGTCTAAACGGATCTCTAGTGAAAAGGCACTTTTTAGGGTTTTTAAGGTGTACTTTTGTATATAAAAGGTGGCTATGGTGAGTTTAAACACTAGTAATCTTTTCTAAAGTCTAAGATATCATGTCTTGGCCATATTTTCAGTTTAAAAACGTGTCATAGGCATTAGGGGTCCAAAGTTGCAAGATCTACACATATTACATGATAAATACAAGTTTAATGACTAAAAATGCAAACTAGGCAAATACTTGTGTAAAAGTCTAACCAAACTTATTCTTGAACATAATAATGTAAGTAAATACTAACATGAGTTTCTAGTAACAAGATACTATGGTGAAACATGGAGATAAACACAAGTAAGTAGAGCTTTTAAAGTTCAAAATGGTGTTTAGACAACAATGTGAGTCAAGACTTGTAAATGGAGTGATCTAGTTACAAATAGAATACTAGTAATACTTGTTAAGACAAGATTTAGCTAGAAGAAATGAAGATGGAACCTTGTTGGAGAGATGATATGGCCGAAAATGATGATGATGATGCTTAGTTCTTGAGTGTTCTTGCTTCCTAGTACCAAGAATCATCAAGAACATGAGAGATTGAGTAGAAAATTTAGAGAGAGAGTAGAGAGAGAGAGAGCTTACGGGTTTAAGGAGAGGAGAGCAAAGGGAGAAAGTTTCTTGAGTTGTGAAAGTGATAAGTGGAGAATAGGTTGTAAAAGATGTTTAAGTATAAAGTGTGTAAGTGAAAAGGGAGGATGTTTGGTTGTGTTTCGGTTCTAATGAAACCGAAGGAGAGAGAGACGGGTTAGAGAGTGAGAGAGGGAAAGAAATGAGTTAAAGTGTTTGGGACTTGGTTGCTTGATAAATATCTAGTAAATGTGAGGTTGAATAAAAAGGTTAAGTGTGTGTGTGTGTGTGTTGTGTTTACGGGCCGAAAAGAAGAGAAAGGGGGGCTCGGGTTCGAGCCTTCTCTTTGGCCGGTTCACAAGGCTTCTAGGAAGGTTCAAGGGAGGTTAAATCTTGTGTTTTATTGATGTCTTGTGGCTGCAACTAGAGGGAACAAAAGAGTGTGAATTGGAGGGAATTCTTGATCCATTGGATAAAAGGTTTGGGAGATAGTGAGACAAGTTCTCCCTATAGTTGCTAAAGTGGGTTTGTAGGGTGTAAGGATGTCTCATGTTGATGTGAATGGCATAAGATGTAGTCAACTCTAGTACAAACCACTAACTAAATTAATTGGATGGTGGTTTGGTTCCATGAATCGGTTGGGAACCGATTGGAAGGAGGGGATCGCGGGTTCGAGTCCCTTGGGTGGCCGGGTCGTGAAGAGAGAGGAAGGGGTCAAGGTGATGGTTGGTTTAATCGTGAAGGAACGAGAGAAATAAGTAAATCAAAACGAGTCTCGAAGGATTTTATAAAATATTTATTCACGACGTTTCAAAATAATAAAATGATAACTTGGTTTGAATTGAAATTTCTCAAAGGTTAATAACATGGAAATTTTACGTTGCATGTATATATATATTACATGCATGTGAAAGTTACAATTGTCGTGAACGTTAATGAAGCTTTAATAAATCGTTTTGAACGTAAAATACATTAAGGTTTACGTAAGGAATGGATCACAAGTCTTGGTTTGTTGTCATTGTCTAAACACGTTGTCATTTTATGTGAAATAGTTTCTGTAAGTCATAAAATGATAAAAGGTTGATAAAATGTAACTTATAGCTTAATGATTTAAATGGACGTAAAATGAAATGATAATAATGATAATCCACAAGATGATGGGATCATGTTTAACGTTTACCACATAGTTTGGTAGATTTTGATAAATGATTTCGGTTAGTCGCTTTATTATTATTGAAGTTCCAGCGACCATTCCGTGCAAAGAAGTCTTCATGTTCAATTATTGTTTACAACATGAACTCAAGGCTACGTCAAGGCTATATTCCTATTGTAAATGAAAGTAATTATGATAAAATTGGCACGTTGCATGTAAACAGTTACGTAACACAGTTAACACATAAGTATATATTATCGTTTTAAGTCCTTGGAAACTTACGGGTTGTTACATCCTCCCCTAGTTGGGAGAATTTCGTCCCGAAATTCAGCTTGTCATCATGGCTAAGCGGCTGCTACAGGAAAGAGGTGGGGATACTTGGCGCGAAACTGGTCTTCGCGTTCCCATGTGAATTCAGAACCACGGCGGGAGTTCCAACGAACTTTAACGAGAGGTATGCGTCTATGCTTCAATTTCTTGACTGCGCGGTCGACGATCTCGGCTGGTTCTTCAACGAATTGTAGGGATTCATCCAAGTGTATCTCATCGAGGGGAGCGGTAAGGTCTTCTTCGGCAAGACACTTCTTCAGATTACTGACGTGAAATACGTTGTGAACGTTACTAAGCTCGGGCGGCAGAAGTAGTCGGTACGCGACGGGTCCTATTGTTTCAATGATTTCGAATGGACCAATGTAGCGAGGGTTTAACTTGCCACGTTTGCCAAAACGTATGACACCTTTCCACGGGGATACTTTCAGTAACACTTTATCGCCTTTCGCGAAGGATAAGGGTTTACGACGGTTATCAGCATATGACTTCTGGCGATCACGGGCGGCTTTCAAGCGGTCACGAATTTGAGTGATTCTCTCGGTGGTTTCAATCACGACTTCTGGGCCTGTCAGTTGGCTGTCACCAACTTCGAACCAACAGATAGGTGATCGGCACTTTCTTCCGTACAATGCCTCAAAAGGTGCACACTGGATGCTAGTGTGGTAACTGTTGTTGTACGAGAATTCGCACAATGGCAGATGTTCATCCCAGTTGTTACCAAAATCAATAACACAGGCACGCAACATATCTTCGAGAGTTTGAATCGTTCGTTCGCTTTGACCGTCAGTTTGCGGATGATAAGCCGTACTCATATCGAGGCGAGTACCAATGGCTTTGTTCAAAGATCTCCAGAAGTGAGAGGTAAAACGACCATCTCTGTCGGATATGATAGAAATCGGGGCTCCATGTCGAGAGAATATTTCCTTCATGTACATCTTCGTTAGATGCTCTACAGAATCTTTCTCCTTCATGGCGAGGAAATGAGCAGATTTTGTCAAACGGTCGACAATTACCCAAATGGAATCG
The DNA here is from genome assembly GCA_039602395.1 of Deinandra increscens subsp. villosa. NCBI lineage: Eukaryota > Viridiplantae > Streptophyta > Magnoliopsida > Asterales > Asteraceae > Deinandra > Deinandra increscens. The sequence goes on from JBCNJP010004459.1 coordinate 20,583, forward strand.
TTACCCTTGCGGCTCTTGGGTAACTTGGTGATAAAGTCCATGGCAATGCATTCCCATTTCCACTCGGGGATGATGGGTTGGACGAGTAATCCGGAAGGCTTCTGATGCTCGGCCTTAACTTTGGCGCAAGTTAAGCATTTACCAACGTACTTAGCGATTTCCGCTTTCATGTTCGGCCACCAATATAGCATACGCAGGTCGTGGTACATCTTATCGGCTCCGGGATGAATGGAATATCGGGTTTTATGGGCCTCGTCAAGAACTAGGCTCTTGAGATCTCCATAGACGGGTATCCATAGACGATTAACGAAATATCGCAATCCATCAGGTTTGGTTTCAAGGTGTTGCTCCATGCCACGGAGACTTTCGTCTCGGATGTTTTCGTCATTCAAAGCTTCAGTTTGGGCTGCCAAAACCTGAGTGGCGAGCCCGGTATGAATGGTCATGGCAAGAGATTTGACACGAAGGGGTTTGACACGTTCCTTCCTGCTCAAGGCATCGGCAACGACGTTAGCCTTTCCAGGGTGGTACAGGATTTTACAGTCATAGTCGCTGAGCAGTTCAATCCATCGGCGTTGTCTCATGTTCAACTCCTTCTGATCTAAGATGTGTTGAAGACTCTTGTGGTCGGTATAAATCTTACATTCAGTACCGTAGAGATAGTGTCTCCAAATCTTAAGGGCGAAGACGACGGCTCCAAGTTCCAAATCGTGAGTAGTGTAATTCTTCTCGTGAACTTTTAGCTGTCGCGAAGCGTAAGCAATGACCTTGTCTCGTTGCATTAAGACACAGCCTAAACCTTGATGTGAGGCATCGCAGTAAACACAGAAATCTTCACATCCTTCTGGTAAGGACAGTATGGGCGCGTCACACAGCTTTTGCTTAAGTGTCTGGAAAGCTTGTTCGGCTTTGTGGTCCCACACGAATTTCTTGTCCTTTTGCGTTAAGGCGGTCAATGGTTGGGCTATTCTGGAGAAGTTTTCGATAAATCTTCGGTAATACCCGGCGAGTCCAAGAAATTGTCGTATCTCGGAAGGATTGGTAAGCGGACTCCAACTCTTGATAGCTTCAATTTTTGTAGGATCCACATGGATTCCAGCTGCGTTGATTACGTGGCCTAGGAAATGCACTTCTCGTAACCAGAATTCGCACTTTGAAAACTTGGCGTACAACTTCTCGTTCTTCAACAGTTCCAGAATAAGCTTCAGGTGTTTCTCATGTTCGTCCTTGCTACGCGAATAGATCAAGATGTCGTCAATGAAAACGATAACGCATTTGTCGAGGTACGGTTTGCAGACACGATTCATCAAATCCATGAAGACGGCGGGCGCGTTGGTTAGTCCAAAGGGCATAACGAGAAATTCGTAGTGTCCATAGCGCGTACGAAACGCAGTTTTCGCAATGTCTTCTTCACGAACTCTTAGTTGATGATATCCAGAACGAAGATCGATTTTCGAATAGTAACTGGAACCTTGTAACTGGTCGAACAGGTCGTCGATTCGAGGGAGTGGATATCGGTTCTTTACGGTAAGCTTATTCAGCTCGCGGTAATCGATACACATCCGGAAAGATCCATCCTTCTTTTTGACGAATAGAACGGGAGCGCCCCAGGGAGAGAAACTGGGTCTGATAAAACCTTTGTCAAGGAGTTCTTGCAACTGATTCGACAACTCTTTCATTTCAGACGGGGCTAGACGATAAGGGGCTTTTGCAACGGGTGCAGCTCCGGGTACCAGATCAATGTGGAATTCGACTTGCCTAGTGGGTGGCAAGCCTGGAAGATCATCGGGAAAGACTTCAGGGTAGTCTCGTACGATGGGAACGTCCTTGAGTTTCTTCTCCTCGGATTGGCTAGCGGTAATGTGAGCTAAGAGGGCAGGATATCCCTTGCGCATAAACTTCTGGGCTTTCATGCAGGAAATGATGTTCAACTTAGTTCCACTACGGTCTCCTTGAATTGTCAAAATCTCACCGTTTGGAAGGGGTATTTTGACCTCTTTCTCGTGGCAAATGATTTCCGCACGGTTTTTAGTTAACCAGTCCATTCCAATAACTACGTCGAAGCTTCCTAATTGAACAGGCAATAGGTCGATAGGGAAGTGATGACCGGATAGGTCCAACGAACAATTTGGGAAGAGTTCATCGGTTCCAATTTGCTTACCGTTGGCTAACTCAACTATATACTTAGTGTCCAATTTAGTTGGGGTGACATTAAGAAAGTCTCTAAATTCACTAGCCACAAAGCTTTTGTCGGCACCGGTATCAAATAGTACAGAAGCATAATGATCATTGAGTAAAAACGTACCCGTTACCGTGTGTGGGTCCTGACGAGCTTCAGCAGCATTGAGGACGAAGGCTCGTCCTCGAGCAGGTTCACCTCCAGGTTTCTTGAGTTTTGGGCATTCATTCCTGAAATGACCAGTGCTACCACATTCGAAACAGGTGCCCACGGGGTGCGTTTTGTTCGAACGGTTGGGACAGTCACGGTAGATATGGCCTTTCGCCTTGCAGTTTCTGCAGTAAATGTTGCTACAGTCCAACGTGTGGTGCAAATTACATTTTCCACACAGGGGTAGACTCCCTGTGTAACCGGACTTCTTCGCATCAGGGGCCGGTGCGGTTGCAGCATAAACCTTCGCAACTTCAGATGATTTTCCAGCAGAATCAGATGGTTTCCTCCCCTTTCCATCATGACCGCGTCGGCGTTTGCGGTCGGATCTCTGATGACCAGTGGGAACAGGGGATGAGGGTACAGCTTTGGGTTCAGCGGTCTTTCGAGCAAAAGACAAACCCTGACGATTTGCTTGGTACGTCAGATTATGAGCCAAGCGGACAGCATCTTGAAGTGTCACGGGGTTGGATGCCATGACGCTTCCTTGGATGGCGGGTGAAAGACCCCAAATGTATCTTTCGAGTTTCTTGTGAAGCGGGGTCACCATGGAGGGACATAGATGGGCCAACTCATGGAATCGTCGTGTATAGGCGGCGATGTCAGAACCAGTCATAACTAAATTCCAGAACTCAACTTCTAGTCTTTGCAGTTCTTCACGTGGGCAGTACTCATCTCGCATGAGCACTTTCAGTTCATCCCATGACATTCCATAAGCCAGTTCTTGTCCAAGAGATTCGGCGTGGGAATTCCACCAAGTGAGGACGCCTTCTCCGAAGACGCTGGTAGCGTACTTGACTTTGTAGTACTCCGGACAGTTGCACATGCGGAACACAGATTCCGTTTTCTCGAACCAGCGGATCAAACCAACTGCCCCTTCAGTGCCCTTGAAGTGCAGGGGCTTGCAGTTCATGAAGTCTTTGTACGAGCACTCTCGAATACCTGAAAATCATGCCAAATCCTTGAAAGCAATTCTTCGTAACTGCCATCATACTCATTCGTTAGATGAGGAAAGTCTTAGTCTTACCACTAGGGGATCCAGCTCGTCTTCCATTGGAGGCGGATGCACGGTCAGCTTCAGCGGCTGCAAGAGCGTCAGCTACGCGTTGATTGACTAGTGCTTCGATCGCGGCAGCATCCATGGTCGGAGGGTCGGAAGTGTCGCGGTTGGTCCTAACTCGTGGCGCACGTCTCGGCATACTACTTACATTTACAAGATAAAATAAAAGTAAGACAATACGCATAACAAATATAAGTCAACACAGACGACATATATATGTAATCACATCATACCATAACACATTCTAACATAACATAACATAACATTACATCACGTCTAACAGTAGAGTCATAAGTAGCATACACACCTACAACATACGATACTTGTCCTACAATAGTTCATACACGATTACAAACATTGTCGGGGTGATATTACAGTTTTCACCAATTACAAGTTACAATACATCATAAACATATAAATAGGGCTATAGTTCCCCAACTACTACAACTCCACTAGAATGGTCCTCGCTCGATCAGGTCAAGGATGTCACGAATCTGGATGATGGTGTCGAGCAGCAATCGGATGATCTGTGCGAAATCCTCTGCAGTAGGGGCACCAGCAGCAAGAGTCTGGACGGCCTGGCGTGCCGCAGTCGCAATGCCAACTGCATCTGACAAGTGTGCGTGAAGGGTATCAAGGGCATGGTCCTGGGTCATGACACGACTCTCAAGAATGGTCAGGCGAGTCTCCAAGGCAGTGATGGCAGCAGGTGGTGCAAGACGGTGAACAGTGTCGTGAAGGCGACGAATCTCCTCGTCACGACGTGCAATACAGGTAAACAGCGATAAGACCAGGGACTCAACAGGGACACCCGTCAAGATAGGTGATGGTGTACTGACTCGAACAGGCGGGGGTGAAAGCGGCGGTGTGTCAGACGCGACTGAACTAGCAGGGGTGCGAGGGGTAACCGGTATCTCAAAGGTGTCAGTAATGGTGGACGACTCACCGATCTCGAAGGTGCTATCAGAAAACTTCACCCGTTTCTTGGGTGGAAGAGGCTCAGACTCAACTGGTGTGTCACAAGGCTCGGGCGATCGGGACCGTTTGCGGGACGGTTCCGAGTCACATACAGGGTCTACGGTACGCTGGCGGCTGCGGAGGATCGACTTACGCGGAGTGAGCATACGAAGAGGGCCGGTCGGGGTGGAACGATAGGGACGAAAGGATGGTACGCGTTCAGGCGAGGGAAGGTCAGATGCAGCAAGCGTCACGACTAATGAATCTCCGTTCCCGTCGGGACCTGTCTCAGTGATATCGACTGTGTAGGGCGCATCTTCTTCCTCGGGGTCCTCCTCTGGCTCTGTGTCCTCCTCATCGGGGCCTTCGAGTACACTGGTGGGTGATCGCGGGGAAGTCGGGGCTTCAGTGGTACCAGGTGAGGCAAGCGTTTCGAGATCGATGCTGAACTCCATCTCCGAGTCAGACGATAAATCGATGGGTCCGTTGGTTGCCATGCTGCGACAAAGTTTCCAAGTCATGGTGATAATATATATATATATAATGTGCTATGGATAATACTCTAATGGTTGGGGGAATGCAAGTTGTAATGTATGCAAGTAAGTTTGACAGAGCTTAGGTCATAGTCTAGACTCTAAACATGCAATCTAGTTCTATAACCTTGGCTCTGATACCACTCTGTCACACCCTGTAAAATTTTGTGTCGGGATGTGAACCAGCGTTATCACAGTCAAGGTCAAGAACGTACTCTGGATGATTCAACAACTAGAGCCGTTTGGAAGTTGATAATTGTTTGGAGTAAATTGGAGTTTTCAAATCATTACGCAGCGGAATTTAAGTAATGAGTTACACAAATTGTTTTAAGTTTCACAAAACAATAGTTTTCAAAAGATTTTTGAGACATGACATCGTCAGATGTTATGCCAAGAAAATCTCCAACGGCTACAATCCTACTCCAGAATTTATTGAAAGATCCTAAATGCAACAGTCATCAAAGCAGGTCCAGATAGGTAACAGCAGAAATGTTAAGCACCTGAGAATTCACATAAGAAAACGGTCAACAAATAATTTTGTTGGTGAGTCACACAGGTTTAAAGTAGCTAGCTTTGAAAAGTATACAAAAGTTGTTATGAAAGTTTGTTTATGCTATTCTTTGACAAAATCAGATAAGACTTGTTGAAATGTTACCATATACCCTGAATTCCGAAACTGACTGATTACCCACCCTTGGCATCTTTGTCCGGCGGATACCGCAAAAGTAAGATATAACAATTTGTACTCTTTGACTAATAAAACGGAGTCATGATTGGAGCGACCAAATCAGAGCAGGGGCGTTAACCCAATAGATCTATTCAAACGTTACCGTTTCATATGATAATTAATCGGATTCAGTTAATAGTGGGGTTTGGTTATAACATGAATAAACATGAAATAAAAGGTGTGGACGGCCGAAAGGCACATGTAACAGATAGGTTAACAAAGTCTAATTGTCTAGCATAGTAAAAGTAATATGAATTCTCCCCCAAGTAATTGAAAACAGTTAAAGAGAAAAGGGGCCGTGAAAACTCACATGATTCAGTGATGGAAATCGGTAGCACGATCAATGAAAATGCAAGCCTAGATAATTATAAGACATGCAATATAATAAGTAATTGGGTTGACATTAATGTCACTCCAATTAGGTAGGTCAAGTCTTGACGTCATGGTAGCCTTAGGGTTAAGTGATTTGAAAAGTCAAAGTAAGTGTATCCGGTTAAGTATTTATTTGGAAATAATGTAAAGTATATATTTTTAATTAAATAAAATATATAAAAATTCCCAAATAATATTTAAAGATGGTAAATATTTATGTAAATAAATATTAAGTCAAAATGAGGGTTTTCATATGAGAAATTGATTAATTTCGACTAAGTAGTTGAAAACCGGGCGATTTTACGGTAACCGCCGATTATACGATATTTATCCGTTTAAGTTAGAAATCAATCAAGTTATAATAAAATATGATTATTTTCTGTCCAAAATGGGTAAATAAATATTTCAAGTGTCGGTTTGCATTAGTTTTGCCGGTTTGATGTAACTAGTGTCGGTTTTGCCGTTTTGGTCCCGTTTGCCCGTTAAATGACACCGTTAGGTTCCTAAATTCACCATATATGTTTGTAAACATGTTTTTACCATTAAAATGACCCTATAAGTTCATTTGGACCAGATTTGGGTTTTGTTACAAAAATGGAGTTTCCGGGTTCGTCGGGTGTCGGTTTTAGTCCCGGTTTGTGCCCAAATTCAAGTAATTTATAAAGGGATCTTTTGGCCATGTCCTAGGTTCACTTTAACCATCACAACCTACTGTTAAAATGTCAAAAGTTTCTGGTCTAAACGGATCTTTGGTGAAAAGGCACTTTTTAGGGTTTTTAAAGTGTACTTTTGTATGTAAAAGGTAGCTATGGTGAGTTTAAACACTAGTAATCTTTTCTAAAGTCTAAGATATCATGTCTTGGCCATATTTTCAGTTTAAAAACGTGTCATAGGCATTAAGGGGTCCAAAGTTGCAAGATCTACACATATTACATGATAAATACAAGTTTAATGACTAAAAATGCAAACTAGGCAAATACTTGTGTAAAAGTCTAACCAAACTAATTCTTGAACATAATAATGTAAGTAAATACTAACATGAGTTTCTAGTAGCAAGATACTATGGTGAAACATGAAGATAAACACAAGTAAGTAAGCTTTTAAAGTTCAAAATGGTGTTTAGACAACAATGTGAGTCAAGACTTGTAAATGGAGTGATCTAGTTATAAATAGAATACTAGGAATACTTGTTAAGACAAGATTTAACTAGAAGAAATGAAGATGGAACCTTGTTGGAGAGATGATGATGGCCGAAAATGATGATGATGAGTGGTTAGTTCTTGAGTGTTCTTGCTTCCTAGTACCAAGAATCATCCATAGAATGAGAGATTGAGTAGAAAATTTAGAGAGAGAGTAGAGAGAGAGAGAGACTTACGGTTTTAGGGAGAAGAGAGAGCAAAGAGAGAAGTTTCTTGAAATGTGAAAGTGACAAATGGAGGCTAGGTTGTAAAAGGTGTTTAAGTATGAAGTGTGTAATGAGAAAAGGAGAGTGTTTGGTTATGTGTTGGTGGGTTTCGGTTCAAATAGAAACCGAGAGAGAGAGAGAGACGGGTTAGAGAGAGAGAGAGGGAAAGAAATGAGAGTGTTTGGGTCTTGGTTGTTAGATAAATATCTAGTAAATGATGAGGTTAAATAAAAAGGCTAAGTGTTTGTGTGTGTGTGTGTTGTGTTACGGACCGAAAAGAGAAGAGAAAGGGGGCTCGGGTTCGAGCCTTCTCTTTGGCCGGTTCACAAGGCTCTCCAAGGAGGGTTCAAGGGAGTGTTAAATCTTGTGTTGTGTGTTGGATGTATTATGGCTGCAACTAGAAGGGAAAGAGGAGTGTGAATTGGAGGGAAAACATTGACCCATTGGATAATAGGTTTGTGACTATGGTGGAGACAAGCTCTCGCCTATAGTTGTCAAAGGTGTGTGTAGGGTGTAAGAGATTGTCAAGTTGATGGGAATGGCATCAAATGGAGTCAACTCATAGTACAAACCAAGTAACTAAACAATTAAATGGAAAGGTGGTGGTTTGGTTGTTGATCGTTGGCCGAACCGATAGAGAAGAGGGAGGGTCACGGGTTCGAATCCCGTGGGGTGACCGGGTCGCGAGGAGAGAAAACGAGGGAGAGGAGGTCAAGGTGACGGTTGGTTTAAACGTGAAGGAACGAGAGAAATAAATAAATCAAAACGAGTCTCGAAGGTTTTATAAAATATTTATTCACGACGTTACAAAATAAATAAAAGATAACTTGGTTTGAATTGAAAATACTCAAAGGTTAATAACATGGAAATTTTACGTTGCATGTATATATATATTACATGCATGTGAAAATACAATTGTCGTGAACGTTAATAAAGCTTTAATAAAATCGTTTTGGACGTAAAATATATTAAGGTTTACGTAAGGAATGGATCACAAGTCTCGGTTTGTTGTCATTGTCTAAACACGTTGTCATTTTATGTGAAATAGTTTCTGTAAGTCATAAAATGATAAAAGGTTGATAAAATGTAACTTATAGTTTAATGATTTAAATGGACGTAAAATGGAAATGAAAATAATGATAATCCACAAGATGATGGGATCATGTTTAACGTTTACCACATAGTTTGGTAATTTTGATAAATGATTTCGGTTAGTCGCTTTATTATTATTGAAATTCCAGCGACCATTCCGTGCAAAGAAGTCTTCATGTTCAATTATTGTTTACAACATGAACTAAGGCTACGTCAAGGCTATATTCCTATTGTAAATGAAAGTGATTATGATAAAATTGGCACGTTGCATGTAAACAGTTACGTAACACAGTTAACACATAAGTATATATTATCGTTTTAAGTCCTTGGAAACTTACGGGTTGTTACATCCTCCCCTAGTTGGGAGAATTTCGTCCCGAAATTCAGCTTGTCATCATGGCTAAGCGGCTGCTACAGGAAAGAGGTGGGGATACTTGGCGCGAAACTGGTCTTCGCGTTCCCATGTGAATTCAGAACCACGGCGGGAGTTCCAACGAACTTTAACGAGAGGTATGCGTCTATGCTTCAATTTCTTGACTGCGCGGTCGACGATCTCGGCTGGTTCTTCAACGAATTGTAGGGATTCATCCAAGTGTATCTCATCGAGGGGAGCGGTAAGGTCTTCTTCGGCAAGACACTTCTTCAGATTACTGACGTGAAATACGTTGTGAACGTTACTAAGCTCGGGCGGCAGAAGTAATCGGTACGCGACAGGTCCTACTGTTTCAATGATTTCGAATGGACCAATGTAGCGAGGATTTAACTTGCCACGTTTGCCAAAACGTATGACACCTTTCCACGGGGATACTTTCAGTAACACTTTATCGCCTTTCGCGAAGGATAAGGGTTTACGACGGTTATCAGCATATGACTTCTGGCGATCACGGGCGGCTTTCAAGCGGTCACGAATTTGAGTGATTCTTTCGGTGGTTTCAATCACGACTTCTGGGCCTGTCAGTTGGCTGTCACCAACTTCGAACCAACAGATAGGTGATCGGCACTTTCTTCCGTACAATGCCTCAAAAGGTGCACACTGGATGCTAGTGTGGTAACTGTTGTTGTACGAGAATTCGCACAATGGCAGATGTTCATCCCAGTTGTTACCAAAATCAATGACACATGCACGCAACATATCTTCGAGAGTTTGAATCGTTCGTTCGCTTTGACCGTCAGTTTGCGGATGGTAAGCCGTACTCATATCGAGGCGAGTACCAATGGCTTTGTTCAAAGATCTCCAGAAGTGAGAGGTAAAACGACCATCTCTGTCGGATATGATAGAAATCGGGGCTCCATGTCGAGAGAATATTTCCTTCATGTACATCTTCGTTAGATGCTCTACAGAATCTTTCTCCTTCATGGCGAGGAAATGAGCAGATTTTGTCAAACGGTCGACAATTACCCAAATGGAATCGTTACCCTTGCGGCTCTTGGGTAACTTGGTGATAAAGTCCATGGCAATGCATTCCCATTTCCACTCGGGGATGATGGGTTGGACGAGTAATCCGGAAGGCTTCTGATGCTCGGCCTTAACTTTGGCGCAAGTTAAGCATTTACCAACGTACTTAGCGATTTCCGCTTTCATGTTCGGCCACCAATATAGCATACGCAGGTCGTGGTACATCTTATCGGCTCCGGGATGAATGGAATATCGGGTTTTATGGGCCTCGTCAAGAACTAGGCTCTTGAGATCTCCATAGACGGGTATCCATAGACGATTAACGAAATATCGCAATCCATCAGGTTTGGTTTCAAGGTGTTGCTCCATGCCACGGAGACTTTCGTCTCGGATGTTTTCGTCATTCAAAGCTTCAGTTTGGGCTGCCAAAACCTGAGTGGCGAGCCCGGTATGAATGGTCATGGCAAGAGATTTGACACGAAGGGGTTTGACACGTTCCTTCCTGCTCAAGGCATCGGCAACGACGTTAGCCTTTCCAGGGTGGTACAGGATTTTACAGTCATAGTCGCTGAGCAGTTCAATCCATCGGCGTTGTCTCATGTTCAACTCCTTCTGATCTAAGATGTGTTGAAGACTCTTGTGGTCGGTATAAACCTTACATTCAGTACCGTAGAGATAGTGTCTCCAAATCTTAAGGGCGAAGACGACGGCTCCGAGTTCCAAATCGTGAGTAGTGTAATTCTTCTCGTGAACTTTTAGCTGTCGCGAAGCGTAAGCAATGACCTTGTCTCGTTGCATTAAGACACAGCCTAAACCTTGATGTGAGGCATCGCAGTAAACACAGAAATCTTCACATCCTTCTGGTAAGGACAGTATGGGCGCGTCACACAGCTTTTGCTTAAGTGTCTGGAAAGCTTGTTCGGCTTTGTGGTCCCACACGAATTTCTTGTCCTTTTGCGTTAAGGCGGTCAATGGTTGGGCTATTCTGGAGAAGTTTTCGATAAATCTTCGGTAATAACCGGCGAGTCCAAGAAATTGTCGTATCTCGGAAGGATTGGTAAGCGGACTCCAACTCTTGATAGCTTCAATTTTTGTAGGATCCACGTGGATTCCAGCTGCGTTGATTACGTGGCCTAGGAAATGCACTTCTCGTAACCAGAATTCGCACTTTGAAAACTTGGCGTACAACTTCTCGTTCTTCAACAGCTCCAGAATAAGCTTCAGGTGTTTCTCATGTTCGTCCTTGCTACGCGAATAGATCAAGATGTCGTCAATGAAAACGATAACGCATTTGTCGAGGTACGGTTTGCAGACACGATTCATCAAATCCATGAAGACGGCGGGCGCGTTGGTTAGTCCAAAGGGCATAACGAGAAATTCGTAGTGTCCATAGCGCGTACGAAACGCAGTTTTCGCAATGTCTTCTTCACGAACTCTTAGTTGATGATATCCAGAACGAAGATCGATTTTCGAATAGTAACTGGAACCTTGTAACTGGTCGAACAGGTCGTCGATTCGAGGGAGTGGATATCGGTTCTTTACGGTAAGCTTATTCAGCTCGCGGTAATCGATACACATCCGGAAAGATCCATCCTTCTTTTTGACGAATAGAACGGGAGCGCCCCAGGGAGAGAAACTGGGTCTGATAAAACCTTTGTCAAGGAGTTCTTGCAACTGATTCGACAACTCTTTCATTTCAGACGGGGCTAGACGATAAGGGGCTTTTGCAACGGGTGCAGCTCCGGGTACCAGATCAATGTGGAATTCTACTTGCCTAGTGGGTGGCAAGCCTGGAAGATCATCGGGAAAGACTTCAGGGTAGTCTCGTACGATGGGAACGTCCTTAAGTTTCTTCTCCTCGGATTGGCTAGCGGTAATGTGAGCTAAGAGGGCAGGATATCCCTTGCGCATAAACTTCTGGGCTTTCATGCAGGAAATGATGTTCAACTTAGTTCCACTACGGTCTCCTTGAATTGTCAAAATCTCACCGTTTGGAAGGGGTATTTTGACCTCTTTCTCGTGGCAAATGATTTCCGCACGGTTTTTAGTTAACCAGTCCATTCCAATAACTACGTCGAAGCTTCCTAATTGAACAGGCAATAGGTCGATAGGGAAGTGATGACCGGATAGGTCCAACGAACAATTTGGGAAGAGTTCATCGGTTCCAATTTGCTTACCGTTGGCTAACTCAACTATATACTTAGTGTCCAATTTAGTTGGGGTGACATTAAGAAAGTCTCTAAATTCACTAGCCACAAAGCTTTTGTCGGCACCGGTATCAAATAGTACAGAAGCATAATGATCATTGAGTAAAAACGTACCCGTTACCGTGTGTGGGTCCTGACGAGCTTCAGCAGCATTGAGGACGAAGGCTCGTCCTCGAGCAGGTTCACCTCCAGGTTTCTTGAGTTTTGGGCATTCATTCCTGAAATGACCAGTGCTACCACATTCGAAACAGGTGCCCACGGGGTGCGTTTTGTTCGAACGGTTGGGACAGTCACGGTAGATATGGCCTTTCGCCTTGCAGTTTCTGCAGTAAATGTTGCTACAGTCCAACGTGTGGTGCAAATTACATTTTCCACACAGGGGTAGACTCCCTGTGTAACCGGACTTCTTCGCATCAGGGGCCGGTGCGGTTGCAGCATAAACCTTCGCAACTTCAGATGATTTTCCAGCAGAATCAGATGGTTTCCTCCCCTTTCCATCATGACCGCGTCGGCGTTTGCGGTCGGATCTCTGATGACCAGTGGGAACAGGGGATGAGGGTACAGCTTTGGGTTCAGCGGTCTTTCGAGCAAAAGACAAACCCTGACGATTTGCTTGGTACGTCAGATTATGAGCCAAGCGGACAGCATCTTGAAGTGTCACGGGGTTGGATGCCATGACGCTTCCTTGGATGGCGGGTGAAAGACCCCAAATGTATCTTTCGAGTTTCTTGTGAAGCGGGGTCACCATGGAGGGACATAGATGGGCCAACTCATGGAATCGTCGTGTATAGGCGGCGATGTCAGAACCAGTCATAACTAAATTCCAGAACTCAACTTCTAGTCTTTGCAGTTCTTCACGTGGGCAGTACTCATCTCGCATGAGCACTTTCAGTTCATCCCATGACATTCCATAAGCCAGTTCTTGTCCAAGAGATTCGGCGTGGGAATTCCACCAAGTGAGGACGCCTTCTCCGAAGACGCTGGTAGCGTACTTGACTTTGTAGTACTCCGGACAGTTGCACATGCGGAACACAGATTCCGTTTTCTCGAACCAGCGGATCAAACCAACTGCCCCTTCAGTGCCCTTGAAGTGCAGGGGCTTGCAGTTCATGAAGTCTTTGTACGAGCACTCTCGAATACCTGAAAATCATGCCAAATCCTTGAAAGCAATTCTTCGTAACTGCCATCATACTCATTCGTTAGATGAGGAAAGTCTTAGTCTTACCACTAGGGGATCCAGCTCGTCTTCCATTGGAGGCGGATGCACGGTCAGCTTCAGCGGCTGCAAGAGCGTCAGCTACGCGTTGATTGACTAGTGCTTCGATCGCGGCAGCATCCATGGTCGGAGGGTCGGAAGTGTCGCGGTTGGTCCTAACTCGTGGCGCACGTCTCGGCATACTACTTACATTTACAAGATAAAATAAAAGTAAGACAATACGCATAACAAATATAAGTCAACACAGACGACATATATATGTAATCACATCATACCATAACACATTCTAACATAACATAACATAACATTACATCACGTCTAACAGTAGAGTCATAAGTAGCATACACACCTACAACATACGATACTTGTCCTACAATAGTTCATACACGATTACAAACATTGTCGGGGTGATATTACAGTTTTCACCAATTACAAGTTACAATACATCATAAACATATAAATAGGGCTATAGTTCCCCAACTACTACAACTCCACTAGAATGGTCCTCGCTCGATCAGGTCAAGGATGTCACGAATCTGGATGATGGTGTCGAGCAGCAACCGGATGATCTGTGCGAAATCCTCTGCAGTAGGGGCACCAGCAGCAAGAGTCTGGACGGCCTGGCGTGCCGCAGTCGCAATGCCAACTGCATCTGACAAGTGTGCGTGAAGGGTATCAAGGGCCTGGTCCTGGGTCATGACACGACTCTCAAGAATGGTCAGGCGAGTCTCCAAGGCAGTGATGGCAGCAGGTGGTGCAAGACGGTGAACAGTGTCGTGAAGGCGACGAATCTCCTCGTCACGACGTGCAATACAGGTAAACAGCGATAAGACCAGGGACTCAACAGGGACACCCGTCAAGATAGGTGATGGTGTACTGACTCGAACAGGCGGGGGTGAAAGCGGCGGTGTGTCAGACGCGACTGAACTAGCAGGGGTGCGAGGGGTAACCGGTATCTCAAAGGTGTCAGTAATGGTGGACGACTCACCGATCTCGAAGGTGCTATCAGAAAACTTCACCCGTTTCTTGGGTGGAAGAGGCTCAGACTCAACTGGTGTGTCACAAGGCTCGGGCGATCGGGACCGTTTGCGGGACGGTTCCGAGTCACATACAGGGTCTACGGTACGCTGGCGGCTGCGGAGGATCGACTTACGCGGAGTGAGCATACGAAGAGGGCCGGTCGGGGTGGAACGATAGGGACGAAAGGATGGTACGCGTTCAGGCGAGGGAAGGTCAGATGCAGCAAGCGTCACGACTAATGAATCTCCGTTCCCGTCGGGACCTGTCTCAGTGATATCGACTGTGTAGGGCGCATCTTCTTCCTCGGGGTCCTCCTCTGGCTCTGTGTCCTCCTCATCGGGGCCTTCGAGTACACTGGTGGGTGATCGCGGGGAAGTCGGGGCTTCAGTGGTACCAGGTGAGGCAAGCGTCTCGAGATCGATGCTGAACTCCATCTCCGAGTCCGACGATAAATCGATGGGTCCGTTGGTTGCCATGCTGCGACAAAGTTTCCAAGTCATGGTGATAATATATATATATATATAATGTGCTATGGATAATACTCTAATGGTTGGGGGAATGCAAGTTGTAATGTATGCAAGTAAGTTTGACAGAGCTTAGGTCATAGTCTAGACTCTAAACATGCAATCTAGTTCTATAACCTTGGCTCTGATACCACTCTGTCACACCCTGTAATATTTTGTGTCGGGATGTGAACCAGCGTTATCACAGTCAAGGTCAAGAACGCACTCTGGATGATTCAACAACTAGAGCCGTTTGGAAGTTGATAATTGTTTGGAGTAAATTGGAGTTTTCAAATCATTACGCAGCGGAATTTAAGTAATGAGTTACACAAATTGTTTTAAGTTTCACAAAACATTAGTTTTCAAAAGATTTTTGAGACATGACATCGTCAGATGTTATGCCAAGAAAATCTCCAACGGCTACAATCCTACTCCAGAATTTATTGAAAGATCCTAAATGCAACAGTCATCAAAGCAGGTCCAGATAGTTAACAGCAGAAATGTTAAGCACCTGAGAATTCACATAAGAAAACGGTCAACAAATAATTTTGTTGGTGAGTCACACAGGTTTAAAGTAGCTAGCTTTGAAAAGTATACAAAAGTTGTTATGAAAGTTTGTTTATGCTATTCTTTGACAAAATCAGATAAGACTTGTTGAAATGTTACCATATACCCTGAATTCCGAAACTGACTGATTACCCACCCTTGGCATCTTTGTCCGGCGGATACCGCAAAAGTAAGATATAACAATTTGTACTCTTTGACTAATAAAACGGAGTCATGATTGGAGCGACCAAATCAGAGCAGGGGCGTTAACCCAATAGATCTATTCAAACGTTACCGTTTCATATGATAATTAATCGGATTCAGTTAATAGTGGGGTTTGGTTATAACATGAATAAACATGAAATAAAAGGTGTGGACGGCCGAAAGGCACATGTAACAGATAGGTTAACAAAGTCTAATTGTCTAGCATAGTAAAAGTAATATGAATTCTCCCCCAAGTAATTGAAAACAGTTAAAGAGAAAAGGGGCCGTGAAAACTCACATGATTCAGTAATTGTAGTCGGAAATATGACCAACGGAAATGCAAGCCTAGATAATTATAAGACGTGCAATATAATAAGTAATTGGGTTGACAATAATGTCACTCCAATTAGGTAGGTCAAGTCTTGACGTCATGGTAGCCTTAGGGTTAAGTGATTTGAAAAGTCAAAGTAAGTGTATCCGGTTAAGTATTTATTTGGAAATAATGTAAGGTGTATATTTTTAATTAAATAAAATATATGAAAATTACCAAATAATATTTAAAGATGGTAAATATTTATGTAAATAAATATTAAGTCAAAATGAGGGTTTTCATATGAGAAATTGATTAGTTTCACTAAGTAGTTGAAAACCGGGCGATTTCGCGGTAATCGCCGGTTACACGATATTTATCCGTTTAAGTTAGAAATCAATCAAGTTAAATAAAATATGATTATTTTCTGTCCAAAATGGGTGAATAAATATTTCAAGTGTTGGTTTGCATTGGTTTTGCCGGTTTGATGTAACTAGTGTCGGTTTTGCCGTTTTGGTCCCGTTTGCCCGTTAAATGATATCGTTAGGTTCCTAAATTCACCATATATGTTTGTAAACATGTTTTTACCATTAAAATGACCCTATAAGTTCATTTGGACCAGATTTGGGTTTTGTTACAAAAATGGGGTTTCCGGGTTCGTCGGGTGTCGGTTTTAGTCCCGGTTTGTGCCCAAATTTAAGTAATTTATAAAGGGATCTTTTGGCCATGTCTTAGGTTCACTTTAACCATCACAACCTACTGTTAAAATGTCAAAAGTTTCTGGTCTAAACGGATCTCTAGTGAAAAGCACTTTTTAGGGTTTTTAAGGTGTACTTTTGTATATAAAAGGTGGCTATGGTGAGTTTAAACACTAGTAATCTTTTCTAAAGTCTAAGATATCATGTCTTGGCCATATTTTCAGTTTAAAAACGTGTCATAGGCATTAGGGGTCCAAAGTTGCAAGATCTACACACATAACATCATAAATACAAGTTTAATGAC
The DNA here is from genome assembly GCA_039602395.1 of Deinandra increscens subsp. villosa. Lineage (NCBI taxonomy): Eukaryota > Viridiplantae > Streptophyta > Magnoliopsida > Asterales > Asteraceae > Deinandra > Deinandra increscens. The sequence goes on from JBCNJP010004459.1 coordinate 37,522, forward strand.
TAAAAATGCAAACTAGGCAAATACTTGTGTAAAAGTCTAACTAAACTTATTCTTGAACATAATAATGTAAGTAAATACTAACATGAGTTTATATTAACAAGATCTATGGTGAAACATGGAGATGAACACAAGTAAGTAAGCTTTTAAAGTTCAAAACGGTGTTTAGACAACAATGTGAGTCAAGACTTGAAATGGAGTGATCTAGTTACAAAAGAATACTAGTAATACTTGTTAAGACAAGATTTAGTTAGAAGAAATGAAGGTGGAACCTTGTTGGAGAGAAGGTAGGCCGAAAATGATGATGATGATGCTTAGTCTTGAGTGTTCTTGCTTCCTAGTACCAAGAATCATCAAGAACATGAGAGATTGAGTAGAAAATTAAGAGAGAGAGTAGAGAGAGAGAGAGCTTACGGGTTTAAGGAGAGGAGAGCAAAGGGAGAAAGTTTCTTGAGTTGTGAAAGTGATAAGTGGAGAATAGGTTGTAAAAGAGTTTAAGTATAAAGTGTGTAAGTGAAAAGGGAGGATGTTTGGTTGTGTTTCGGTTCTAATGAAACCGAAGGAGAGAGAGACGGGTTAGAGAGTGAGAGAGGGAAAGAAATGAGTTAAAGTGTTTGGGACTTGGTTGCTTGATAAATATCTAGTAAATGTGAGGTTGAATAAAAAGGTTAAGTGGTGTGTGTGTGTGTTGTGTTTACGGGCCGAAAAGAAGAGAAAGGGGGGCTCGGGTTCGAGCCTTCTCTTTGGCCGGTTCACAAGGCTTCTAGGAAGGTTCAAGGGAGGTTAAATCTTGTGTTTTATTGATGTCTTGTGGCTGCAACTAGAGGGAACAAAAGAGTGTGAATTGGAGGGAATTCTTGATCCATTGGATAAAAGGTTTGGGAGATAGTGAGACAAGTTCTCCCTATAGTTGCTAAAGTGGGTTTGTAGGGTGTAAGGATGTCTCATGTTGATGTGAATGGCATAAGATGTAGTCAACTCTAGTACAAACCACTAACTAAATTAATTGGATGGTGGTTTGGTTCCATGAATCGGTTGGGAACCGATTGGAAGGAGGGGATCGCGGGTTCGAGTCCCTTGGGTGGCCGGGTCGTGAAGGAGAAAGGGGTCAAGGTGATGGTTGGTTTAATCGTGAAGGAACGAGAGAAATAAGTAAATCAAAACGAGTCTCGAAGGATTTTATAAAATATTTATTCACGACGTTTCAAAATAATAAAATGATAACTTGGTTTGAATTGAAATTTCTCAAAGGTTAATAACATGGAAATTTTACGTTGCATGTGTATATATATTACATGCATGTGAAAGTTACAATTGTCGTGAACGTTAATGAAGCTTTATAAATCGTTTTGAACGTAAAATACATTAAGGTTTACGTAAGGAATGGATCACTAGTCTTGGTTTGTTGTCATTGTCTAAACACGTTGCCATTTTATGTGAAATAGTTTCTGTAAGTCATAAAATGATAAAAGGTTGATAAAATGTAATTTATAGCTTAATGATTTAAATGGACGTAAAATGAAATGATAATAATGATAATCCACAAGATGATGGGATCATGTTTAGCGTTTACCACGTAGTTTGGAGATTTGATAAATGATTTCGGTTAGTCGCTTTATTATTATTGAAGTTCCAGCGACCATTTCGTGCAAAGAAGTCTTCATGTTCAATTATTGTTTACAACATGAATCAAGGCTACGTCAAGGCTATATTCCTATTGTAAATGAAAGTAATTATGATAGAATTGGCACGTTGCATGTAAACAGTTACGTAACACAGTTAACACATAAGTATATATTATCGTTTTAAGTCCTTGGAAACTTACGGGTTGTTACACAAAGTGCTCTGTTTCTCACTCAAAATCCCGTGGCTCACAAACGGGCAAAACACATTGATCTAGACTATCATTTTATTCGTGAACTTGTAACATCCGGAAGGCTTCACACCAAATTCGTTCCTACCAAGCTTCAAGTGGCGGATATATTCACTAAAAGCCTTCCTCGGCCTCAGTTTGAGTTTTTTCACGAAAAGCTTTGCCTCGGACCACCACCGTTTCGCTTGAGGGGGATATTAACTTAAATTGCTAGTCTCTATTTAATTATGGGCCTTTGTTGTATTTTTATATTCTTTAGGTGTTTGTTGTAAATTCTTTTGTTATATATAGTAGCCTCTACCCTATTATGGGTAAGCATTGAAATCATATCTCCATTACATATTAGTGTTATTAAATGAGTTTGTGTTGAAAACCTGAATTACGTATTATAACAATTAAGAATTAGTTTAATTCTTGATTTATGAAAAACAAGCCTAAATCCCCAATTGTTCATGCATAAAACGTTGACTTTTGGATTAGAAGAATATAAATGAAATTGGACATGCTAGGTTGGAATCGTTGGGCCTAACGAGCCTCTACAATGCTACACCAAGCCTAAAGGCGACCTAAGCAAGGCTACACGTCCTAAGGATGTGCCTTAGCAAAGCTAGGTTGTCCAAAGGATAAGCCTTAAAAATGCTAGGCGTTCTAAGAACGAGCCTTAGCAAGACTACCTAAACGAGCCTAGAGCTCCTAACTAAACTAAACTAAGAAAATGATAAATAAACAAATAACGAAAGGAGTGAAAGAAAGAAAAAAAAGAAAGAAAAAGAAGAAAAATTACCTCAAAGAAGCTTTTCAAACGAGACGAGCTTGAAGGGCAACACCTCCTCGTCGTGAGCATAAAAAAAACAACTAAGCACGACACCCAAAGCGGTATTGTGGTTGTGGAACCACCAAAAATTGGTTATTCCACTTGTTTATACTCAAACTAGGAGTTGCAAAATATAAGAGACATAGTAGGGGTATTTATAGGTGTGAAAGGGAGCAAAAACTTTTTATTTTGGCGATGTGGGATGGGTTTAGAAGGGGGGTCGCGACTTTGCAAATCAACAACCAACACCAACCTTGTTTTTGCAATTCCCGCTTCGTTATAAGTCGGTTTCGCACGCGGTTTTCGCCCACGTTCATTGTTTTCAGAGTACTATCATATGGAAGAGGGTAATCTAGCATTAATGGTGTAGAGAATCGGGTTAAACCTTGGATCTTACTGTGGGTTGGGTTTCTAGGTTTTTGAAAGATACGGATGTTACAGTCTCCCCTACTTTAGGTAATTTCGTCCCGAAATTCACATAGTGAAAGGTTGTGAAAGGATTACACCGAAGGGTACACTTATGGTTACAAAATCAATTGTGAAAGGTTTACTTAACCGCAAGGATTAAATTTGATCACTGATATAAACT